>VZTZ01014749.1:506216-584335 GCA_013400955.1 Drymodes brunneopygia | reverse complement strand
AGGACGCGCTGGGAGCCACCCGGGGCTGCCGCGGCCACCACAGCCTGCAGCCCCTGCCGAGGTGCTCGGCTCCCACCGCTGCCCGAAACACGGACAGCGACGTGCTGCGTTTATCCCACAGCCCTCAGGCCGCTGTTTCTGCGCCGGGTCCTGGCAACCACCACCCCCCGAAACAAGCAACTCCCGTCGGGACGCGGAATGACTCTCCCTGCACCCCCGAGTGTTAAAACACCGACACCAACCCGCGCCATCACGGATACAGTGGAACGTAGTAGCACGTCCCCGCTTTCACGGCAGGAGAGCGAGCGCCTTTGAAATCTAGAGTCTGCCCTCCCAAAGCAAACTCTTCCTCCAGGAAAGTTCCATCCTGGGCAGCAGCAAGGCTGGACGCGTCCAGGGCACACAGAGAGGCAGAGTTAAACCAGCCCAATCTGGAAAGGGAACAACAGGGGAATCGTCTTCGAAGTAGCTGGGAACTGATGTCCCTGCCTCTGAACACACCTGGGCACCAGAAGGGCACAGCCCTTCATGCCAGCATCGCCCCAAGCAAACGAGCACTTTCACGCAGAAAAACATCAGACGAAATAACCTGGAGTCAGTCACACCGAACACACGGCGTTTCTCTCTTTAGTGTTCTACCTCCAGATGTGAAAGGAAACTGAACATCTCCCATTCAGATGGAGCCGGGAGGGTGCGAGGGACAGCGCCGGGAGCGCCCCTTGCCGTACAGGCGCGGTACTGCACCTGGGCAGGGCCCCCGCCGCCGGCTCCAACCGGCCAGCTCCTCTTCCAATTCCACCTCCAGCTCCTCTCTTCCATTCCAACTCCAGCTCCTCTTCCAATTCCACCTCCAGCTCCTCTCTTCCATTCCAACTCCAGCTCCTCTTCCTATTCCACCTCCAGCTCCTCTCTTCCATTCCAACTCCAGCTCCTCTCTTCCATTCCAACTCCAGCTCCTCTCTTCCATTCCACCTCCAGCTCCTCTCTTCCCATTCCACTTTCAGCTCTTCTCTTCCCTTTCCACCTCCAGCTCCTCTCTCCCCTTTCACTTCCAGCTGTGCTGAACACCGCTGCTTTTCTCCTCTTTCCTCTTGTGCATATAAGACACAACTGGTACTTAAATAACGCTGTTAAATTTGGGGATATTCACGGTGCAATATGATCCAGCCTTTCATGCTACATTTAGATACAATGAAATTGGGGGAGAAATTGTACTTGAGAAGCTCATATCAGCATCCTGTACGCTGTGTAACAGGCAAACGAATACATTTTGATCTTTCAGGTATAAAAAGAAAGATAACACAAAACCAGACGTGTAAAGTTAGCAGCAGGGCCAGTAAGTACATCATGTACTATTAGAGTCCTAAATTTAAAAACCCTCAGTGCTGCTGTAGGAAGTACTTAACACTTCTTGAAAAAAAACCCTACAAAAATGATGTCACACTGCCACACTGCTGATTAACTGTACGTGCAAAATGCCAACATTCACTCCTTCTGTATGTGTTACAAGAATCTCTAGGATTAGGTAATTTTTTTGCTCCAGCACCAGGAGAAAGAGTTGCTTCTCTCTTACAAGGACAACCAAAGGAGGTGTTCATGGGTTATCATTGACGCAGAATGGCTTCTACAGCAGAAATCAAATTGTTTCAGATTTTCCAGCCTCAAGAAGAGATGCCTGGAGTCCACATGGGGAAAAGTCTGAGGGGTATGGTATGGAAGTTCAGTAAGCCCAACTGCGTGCCATTTTGCAAAGCATAAAGACTTAAAGATACTCAGCAAAAACATTGCCCACAGGTTTAAGACAGACAAAACCACAGATGGGTAATTAAGTAGAGATCTGAGCACAAGAATTAGACAAAATCAGGAATGGTTGTAAAGCAAAATGACCTGGCTACAACTTCTACCTCAGAAACTTCTTAAGGTAACAAGAGGAAAAAGGCATCAAGTTTAACTACTTTATCTAACCCATCATAACTATTCATACCTTCAGGTATCTGTCTTAATGTATATTTAAAAAATAAATCCATATATTATTAAATTCACAGACTATCAAGACTACCTTTATCTGACTGAACTGTTCCCAGAAGCTGAATGTAGAAGTTACTGTTAGGTCCACGAGAGGCAGAAATAAATTTTGTTGCCTGAAGGACACCTGCTTAAACACCAATATTTCTGGATCGCAGTCACTTACAAAGTACACCCTGTACACTACAGTGAAAAGAGAGGTAGAACAGAGCATCTCACCTTGCAGAGGTAAAGCAGACCTACTTCTAAACGAACTATTACACCAATTCAGAATGGCAAAAAACAAGACAGTATTTTTTGCACACCTTTTAGTAACTTGACCCACACTCCTATAAATACAAAAAGTAACTTTTATTACAAAGAATAAATTCTCTTTATAAATACAATCATTACTGTGTACACAATCCCCTTCAATACACACACTATGGTGTCCAAAATCAATGGCATTTATATAAAATACTATATTAGTTTTTAATTGAATCATTTTATACCCACACACATTATTTTGCATCTCTAAAAAGGTATGAATAATTTGGGGTTTTTTTCAAAGGACAGAGCGGTATTTACAAGCAAACATGATCCAAAGAGCACATGCAGATTCAGGGTATGTAAACACTCGTACACGAACTGCAAGTCGCACTTGGTCTCCCCTACAACAGATTATTTCTTCACAGAAAGGAGACCTATATGACAAAAAGAAACACAGGAGTAACAGACAATCCTAAGATATTGTTAAAACTTTGAATTACACAGTGCAATTTTTTAAAAATGTGACTCACATTTAAGTAACAATGAATATCATGAGTCCGTCATTACAAATAATAATATTGTTATATAGTGCAAGGGCTGTTGCCTTGGATGAAAATGACACAACCACTGATCATTTTTAACAAGCACAGAGAAATTAAATTAATTCCTCGTTCTTCAATTTAATCCACAAGAAGTCTATCACCACTGAATCACCAATGTAACCTAAAAGCTCTGTATCCCATGACCCATTACATATACCATACAACTCTTCTTCCAGTTCTAGCCTAAGGAAATTAATTTTCTTTAAAATTCCTTATTAAAAAAACATGAGTTGCAATTAATAATTAAGGATTACAATTTAGTTTTAACATATATCTACATCTTTACATTTAGACTTACCGAAGACAGGTGGCAAATGCTCTCCTGGAATTTCTGTGCACAAAATGGATGGGAAACCCTTTGAAGGTATGACCATCGGGTACGGCTCTCCTTATGGCATCCTGAAACTCTTCATTTCCTGCAGAAACACCTGTTGTGCGTTCGAGCTCATAGGCTGCTAATGCTGGTGACAACACATAGGAGAGCTGGTCATCCCAAACAGTAGAAAGGCCAAGATCCTGGGAGGCAAGTCACAGAACGATGACAACTGTGCAGAAGGTACACCAGGATATGCCTAAACCTGCCTACTGTATAGATTCAAATAAATCCAAGAATCTTTATATTGGTAATTAATGGCAGTGAACATTGAAATAGTGAGATTTGTATATTGAGTCACACAACAACTGGGAGAACCAAACACCAGATCAGAAGCAAGTAATAGCACAAGTATCAAACATTTATCAAGGGATGAAGTTAAAATATTAGACTTAAACATAAGGCCAACATAATGGAAATCAGATGTTTCAGCTACAGTATCTCTGCATGAAATATAAGAAGATATGCATAAATACACAGCAAAAATATGGAAAAGATCAACTAAGATTTCCCTGACATATTTTCAAATGTTTCATGGAAAACCCTTTCTGAAACAATGATGCACAACAGCTTCCCAAAACACAAAGGCACCTTCTTTCTACCATCCATCTTCCCACCATGTACATGCACCTACCTCCTACCATCCCAAATGCAAAGGAGTAGAAAAATCTACCACATACGTATTCAACACTGCATGAGACTCATACTCTGAGAATTACTTTGCCGCCGTAAAGGCTGAGCATCGTGTGGGGAGATAAAAACACAATCAATCAAAAACCCTCATTAAAAACAGACATAAGCTAACAGGGACTTAAAATATCACTGCCTTCATATCCAGCACAGGAAGTATCATTTCTGGCACATTATGCCTTGTAAAAATCCTGGTAAAGGACAAAACTCAGTTCTAAAAATATCTCCAATTTTGTAAAGCAGTCAGAGTAAGACCATGAAAGTTGAAAGCCTGCTTTTATCTAGGGACGAGAAACATTTGTGCTGGATTGGCAAAGCCCAGTAACAACCAGATTTGATCTTCCTGGTGCTTTTAGAGACCACTTATGGGTTGTCTGCAGGTGCCAGTAAGCTGAAAATCAGAGACCTAGAATGAGGGGCAAAGGCAGGGTGGGGGGAAGAGCCCATACATGAGGCTATGGATGACCACTGCAAATAATAATAAGTAAGATGTCTAAACTAGCTCATTACAGTCTTCCCAAACATTTTTTTCAGTTACTTCACTTTTCACGTATCACATTTCTGCCAAAGTTGATGGAAAACACATTGCAAAGATACAAGTATGTTAACTAACAAATGGCTATCCAAAACAAGTATACAATTAACACATGAACCTCTATTACCATGACAGATGACTGCCAATCTTTCTCACCTTTCTGTGTTCAGAGACCAGTATCCTCAGCTGCACTTCTATCTCATTGCTTGTTACAGCAGCATCCACTGTAGAAGCACACAGAGGAGGAAAAGGGGGAACTGAAGTCGTTGCTCCAGGAGGACATACAGATTTTATTGCTTCTCCACTCATGGGTTTCCATTTAGATTCATCATGCAGGTCAAACACACACACCTCCACAGCATCCGAAGGCTGACAATTTCCAAAGAACTTTAGATGGTTGAAGATACAACCTATTGTACGATATGGATACAGTGGCTTGGGTTGTTCAGCTAGGGGAGGGTCATCAGGGTTGATAGGTCTGTGGATGTACCTAGCCAAAAAGATTCAGTTTCTTATTAATGCAGCTTATTTCAAGGGAAGGTAAAAATATTTAGATGGGACAGATACAGCCATTTTTCCTTTAGAAACACAAGCCAAGTTTGTCATCAATTTTTCCCCCCCAAAATGGCATTCATTTGTTTACAGAAATGTGATTGTACACACTTTGGAGGCATAATATACAATCAAATAATACATCATTTTTAGTCTTTGAATCTAGAAAAATAAGCTGCTTAATCAAGCAGTTTAATTTTGCAACTACAAGAACACGCTCATACAGTTTCCCTGTTATTCATCACCTGCAAATACTAATCACAGGACACACAAACAGTGGCAAAACAGAATTTCTTGTTTTGAACACTAGAAAGAACATGTTCCAGAAGCTTTAGTACACCAAACAACTACATGTGCCCTTCTCAAATGATTCAAGCAAGAGAAAATCTCAGAGAATTCAGAGAGATTTCTGCAAGGGGAAAAAAAGTAATGCAACACTGATTTTGCTGATGAAGTCAAGCAAAAAATATGGGTTCCTAAACAACCACGTCAGATTTAATCTCCTTTATAAATGATGGCAGCAATAGCATCAATGGCAATCAGCTGCCATAAGACACAAAACAGTTACCAGACAGTGTTAAAGACACTGATATATTACAGACTGATGAAATACTTCCCCTCACACTGAACCAGTTATTTTCCAAGCAAAAGGAGTCGACAAAAAAAAGATTCAAAGTCAAACATCATCTGGATTACACAACAGGGTATAAAGAAAAAAAAAACCACGCAGCAAAAATATCCTACACAAACCTCAATATACATTATTCTGTTTTCTTTTATTCTTTTTACTCACCTATGTCCTGTTAAGCTCTCCCAAAAAGTAATTGTTCCTTCAGACCCATAAGTCATTACCCAAGTATGGGGGACTCCTTTTGCTTTTGTTCCAACACACACAAAGGCTTCCAATCCAAACCCAAGAAGAAGGCTGCACAGAAGGTTAGCATGGTCTTCACAGTCACCCTAGACAGTAAATATTAATAAGCTGTTTTGAGTATTAGGCATGGATAAAACCTTAAAGAAAGAAAATAGTGGTATTTCTCAAACCACCATTTAACAAGTCATGTTACTCTCCTATTTATCTAAAGCATGTATCAAAAGTCAGGATTTTACCATTTAAACAAGACAAGTTTTAGTTTACTGTAATAAAATAAACCAGTTAAGAATGCATGTTCTAATGATAGACTGTTGATATTGTTTGTTCAAGTATCGTGTATGATTAACAGTGGGAAACATTTCTTATGATTAGAAAGATACCTTCAAGTAACCCAAAACCAGAATCTATTGACCCACGACAACAAAACCAATGTTCTAATCTAATGAAAAAAAAAAAATAAGGCAAACATCTCAGGCAATACTAGAAATTATGCAGTATTTTCATACAGATAGGAAATTTTTCACTTAATAAAATCTAATTCTTCTGGTATTTCACTTCCTTGAATGCGCTGTCAAAGTTTAGCAAATAGAGAAAACAAGGTCCCCCATAGATCTAACTGTAAAACAGCTGGGAATCATGTGCAGCTGGTTTTTTTTTCAGTCAGAAAAACATTTATCTCATAAACACATTACTACCACAATTCACAGAAAACAATTTCCAAAAGCAATGTCTAATATCCTTTGTCTCTTGAGTTCTTTACAAATGTTAGCTGTAAAGTAAGAACAAAAATTGCTCTAACAATGAAGGCTTCATAACACAAAGTACAGCATTCAGAAGCAGAACAGTAAGGCTCTTTAGTCAAATAACTATTCAGAATGTTGAAAATCTAAAATCCAAAGTTCTTGGGTATATCAAGACAACACAATCTTCTCCTACCACAGCATAAAAGCGAAATACACAGAAAAGTAGCTTTAAACAAGTTTGTAGAGAACCTGTGTTATTTTAATACTACTATACCAGTTTGCACAAGAAAAACACTGATTCAGCTGGTGTCTCAGGGGTTAAATTCAGTTATTTTCCATACAGCTTTCCACTTGTGCCTTGAAGAAACACCCTTCTCTGTGCCTCCAAACACAGCATTCCTCAAAGTCCCTACTGCCATCTCCATCTGAAAGCCAGAGGGTAGCCAGAGCGGCTATTTACCCTTTATACAGCACCTATGCATCATCTGATATTCAGAGACAACAGTCAATGCCTGTACTGTGTGGTCCTGGAAGCAGATCTAAAATCTGGGATACAACTCCAGCTGCCATGAACACATCTTTTAAATGCAAACACACCAGAAATGCTATTTCTGAAGGCAGAAGTATCTCCATCACAATGAAAAGCACTGACCACTCCAAAGAGGCAGCAGAAGTGATCACTGTTACTTTTACTCATACAACAGAAGAGCTATAAACTAGATCCAGTTACAATTCGTTTTGCTTATTATAGTCATATGATACAAATGTCAGACCACCAAGAACTAGGCTGAAACTTCTAGTGAAAATTCCCATCTTGCAAAAATGGAACATAAAAACCATCAGCATATCTCAGCGCATCTATTGAAAAAAAACCAAAAAACACAAAAAAAAACCCCAAAAAACCCACCAAATCAGCAAAACAAACAAGAAGCTAAAGAGACTTTTCCTACTCTTCCTGGATTAGCCCAGAATTTCAACTAGTGTCTTACACAGTAGCAGGGATTCATTGGATGATAATATGTGTTCTTAGAAGTGCAACTGAAGAGAAGCAATTTCAGTGTCAAAGAGATGCATTGACAAATGGACCCCAACTACAGCAGTAAAGGAAGTCTGCCCCAAAGCCTTCCTGTCTACTATTTAGCATCTGCTTCTCTTTAATAACACCTCAAATACGACTGTAACAGACTCTTCCAAATACGCATTTTAATGCACGAATTCGCAGCCTGTTTTAAACTCCTGACTTCGGTTAGAACAGGACACCTGCCCCGCAGTGCCACACCAGGGACACTGTCACACACCTTGTTCCTGCACAGGAAGGCGAGGAGGGTGCACCACTGCTCCTGTCTGCCGCCACCGCCGATGACCGCGGCTCTCTCGTGGCCCAGGAGGCTGACGAAGCGCGCTGCCTGCCTGGGCGTGTCCAGCAGCCGCCCCGCCCGCAGGGGTCTCACGTAGGAACACACCGGCCGGTTCACTCCGTTTTCATCCTGAACATGGCAAATGTGGTTATTTGCCAGCCGCGCAAGTGTCAAAAAATGTTAATCTTAGCTTAGACTTTTTTCTTCTGGGGTGTATCCTCCCTGGAATAAGTATCACTCAAAAACAGTAAGACAGGAAAATACCCCCAGAATCAGGACACAAGACCATTAAGACAACTCATTTAGAGACATCACAATTAGATATTATTCTGGCTCTGTCACTCAAAGGGCATTCTGGACTAAACAGAACAGGCTGCAATTAATTTTCCCAAATGCATGAGGAACTGTTCATGCTCTACCCACTATCAATTTCCACATTATCATCAAGCATAAAAACAAGCCAGAACAAATCTCACACACTAAATTCCACAACAAACACAAAAAACTGCCCCAAAAGCATTAAACACTCAGCAACTGATTATAAAGTTTAAAAGTATTTGCTTCTGAATTTGAATACTCTACCGCTTTTCATAACAGCAAACAATAAAAATTACACAAAATGAAGTAACTAGATCTATATAAATTAAGCAATAATACTGAGAAGTTCTAAGTTCTTGGAAAAATAAAAAAATAAGATGACTTAAAAAAAGGTCTCTTTTCTTACATGCTGCAGGCAAATACTATGATTATCATCTATTAAAAATATTTCAAGAAGCATAGAGCTCCTCTGTTCCACACTGGGCTAAATTGGTACTTTTATGCTCATGTATTTTAAAACGGGATCAAAGCCTTTTAAATCTCTGCAGCTTCAAGAAATTATGGGCTCATATTTTTACCATAGTTACATATTGTCCCCATTAAGGTTTTGGCATGCTTTTCCAGCAAGCTGGTGGAAAAAACCTAGCATTTATTTGAAGCTAACTGGAATCCTGTTAAAAACTATTTCACAGTTTGAAGGCAATAAAAAAAAAAACCCACAGGGCAGGATTTATTTTTTAACATAGGCTCATATATATAATGTTTCTGCATTACTCATCTGAAACTTAATGGTAACTAAATTATCAAACCAATCTAATAAACTCATTTCTGTTCCCAGAAAGTTTTACCAAGATTTACTATGGCCAGTGGGAGACTCATGAAAAGCTCTATATAGGTACTAATCTAGCAGGGGCCTAGCTCCTACCCTTGTTTCTCTTTATACGCTGCCCTGAAACCCTTAAGCCTTTGTAGTGGGTCTGGTTGGAAGGGAGCTTGTTTTCCTCACAGCAGCCTTCAGGGTGCTGTGTTTTAGATTTGTGACCAAAACAGTGCTGGGAACACACCAGTGTTTCAGCTGCTGCTTAGCAGGGCTTGTACAGTATCAAGGCCTTCTCTGCTTCTCATTCTGCCACCACACAGTTGTAGATTCAGGGTGGACAAAAAGCTGGAAGGGGACACAGCCAGGACAGCTGACCTGATCTGACCAAAGGGATATTCCATGCCATACAGTGTCATGCTCAGCAATAAAACTGGTGGGGGTAGGGAATAGAATTTTTGTAAACTTGCCTCTGCTTGGAGACTATCTGGGCATCTGTCTGTTCTAGGAGGGGTAAGTGACTGTCTCTGCATCCCTGTTTACCCATTCTTCCTTCTTTCTTTTCTTCATTTATTAAACCATCTTTATCTCAACCCATTAACTTTTCCTTGCTTTTGCCTTTTTTATTCTCACCCCAATCCCACCAGGGTGGAGTGGGAGAGTGACTGCTGGGTGAGGGCTTAGCTGCTGGCTGGGATTTGGAAGTTCACACTCCTGCACACTCAGGACACAGCCAGAAGGGAAGTTGTTGCCTCACTGAAGAGGAGGCACAGATCGCTTCAGGACACTGCTTTGAGATAAGTAGTTATTGTGGAAAATTGCTACTCTGCAGGGTAAATTCATAGCAAGGAAAATGCAAGGATCATACCATTCCTTTTACTGAGGAACAGTTACTGAGGAGCAACTGATACAGTAATTTATCAGACTCCAGTAATTATGACTGTAGCTGTTGTGTGACATTAACCAGAGAGATTGCATTGCAGACCACACAGAGCTCAAATATTGTGTGGATCCGTTCTAATAGATCTAGGAAGTCCATTTTTTGTATCTGTTTTATCTGGTATAAAACTTATGTGAAATAGTTTGTACAGATCACCTAAGTCTCTGCCATTTGTGAGTATTCAAGGAAAAGACAAAGCAAGCTTTTTCACTTGGTACATCAGAGGTAGTTGGAGCGACCCTCCAGTCTGCATTATTCTATTAAGATTCAACAGACAAACAGAAGTTCAGTCCTTACAAATTTATTTTTTTTGCATGATACACCACATTTAGCCCTGACCTGAACATAACCTCATCATAAATCCATACAGATTCCATGTACACATAAAGTTCAAAATAAAATGATAACTTAAGGAAAGGATTGGTCTACTTGTAAAATTTACAAACCTGTGCAAAGATCTTTACCAGCCTTGTGTTGTGGGTAGGCCTGATCTGCAGGTATTCTCTCCACCACTGCTTAGCATACACAAGAAATAAACGTTCTTTTTCCGCTGTTTTCTGACGTTCCAAAGTGAACTGTAGGAAAAACAAAACCAATCCTACAGATACTAATTCCAAACAGGAGAAAAAAACCCCATAATCAGTAAGTACATTGACACCACATCCTGGCATATGTAAAAAGCTTAACATATTAAGTGTGTCATGCAAATCCATAGTATTTTTAAATGGAAATCCAATTAAGAAAAATTTCAAGTTGTATTTCTTGGTTGTAGGTTCATATATTAGGCTTGACCGAAGAACTGTTCATTTTAAGTAATGCATTTCTGCACAGAAGGATTGCTTGGATTTTAATGTGCAGAAGAATATCTGCATGCACCTTCAGGCCAACATTTACTGGTTTTCCAAGCAGAATAGCTGACTTGAAATTACTGTTTCACATGGGAAAGAGCAGGAAAACATAGATACTACCTGAAGAAAATCAGATATATTGCATCTTTCTTTTTTCTTCAGGGGTTTTGACAGAAGTAATTAGAAAAAACTATGACAGTAATATTTTGAGTAATGTTCAGTATAGACAAAGTAGTTTAAAAAAGGTAATTATTTTAAAATTTAATAGAAAACAAAAGAAGTATTAAACATTTGAAAACCCCACAGTCTTCAACACCTGCAATTCTATACTGAGCTTCCCCCCCACCAACAAAAGAATAAGGTGGGCCGACCAGAAATTACTTACTTGAGTATTAGTTATTTCTGAAGAAAGTGTCTTACTAAGCTGTGGATACATTTCCAGTCTGATGTTTAAAATACCAACAGAAACCTTTGATTCTGTACCTTTGAAACAAAATAAACTTTCATCAGTTCTCTCATATTCAATGTGCTTAGATTATTTCAGCCAGGCAGGGGCAAATTATTAAAATATGTGTGTTAGCCTTACATATAATTACAAACATCTTTATTTAAATTTCAAACCCAAACGAGGTTGTAAGAAAGCATAATACAGCAAAAAAAAAGCACAGGTGTCTAGATCCAAGATAATTATCCAAGGTGCTATTTGTAGCCAGTACTGGGACATTTGAGATGAATGGTATTCTAGAAATGTCTAGAAGAGGCATCTAAAATCAAGTCAGAGAATCACACACTGTAAATGTGGCTGTTTATATTGATTACACAAGCAGATCAAATTTAAATAGCTGGAAATAAGTAAAGTACATCTTCCCCAAGACACAGTTTATTATGAAGGACCCTGGCTGTCATACAAAGAGATGAATCAATTTAAAAAAACTCCCCAAAACAACAAATAAACAAACAACACCCCTGCACACACACACACTTAATGTTGTTGCCTAATGTTTAAACTTTTGAATTACATAAACAACAATAAGCATTACAAAACAGATTACACATGGGACCATAAGTAATATAAGTAGTGGAAGCCTCGCATAATAGTTTATCTATTTATCTGAGATGGCAACATCCTTTGATGCTCTTGATGCATGTTGTACAATGATGGGATTTTGAAGAGGACAAAAAGCACTGGATTTATTGGATTGATACTTTATTACTTGGAAAAAAGCTAATGAGAATTAAATTTAATTTGCTCCATTACCCATCCGAGAATAAAACTCAACTTATTTGCTCTGCATTTCCAAGTCATTATAGAAAATTAAAATCAGAATGGCCTAGGTTGGATGGGATCTTAGAGATCATCTAATTCCAATCCCCCTGCCATGAGAAGGGACACATTCCATGAAATCACCTTGCTCAGAGTTCCATCCAACATGGCCTTGAACACTTGTTGGGATGTGGCATCCACAGCTTCTCTGGGCAAGCTGCTCAAGTGCCCCACCACGCTCACAGGAAAGAATTTCTTCCTAATATCTAATCCATATCTACTCTCATTCAGTTTGAATCCATTCCCTTGTCCTGCCATTACATGTTCTTGCAAAAAGTCTTGTAGGAAGTCACAAGAGATCTAGTCTTTATTCACTAAATCATAATATGCTAAAAACATCGGCTGGAACTCCTGAGGAGAGGACTGGAGACAAGGGATACACAAAAATAAACGTGTGTACTAACTGCTAAGCACCTAAACCAAGCCATTCAGAAAACACACTTCCACCTACTGGGATGAATGGGAGCAGAGCAGAGATCCCTTTCTCCAGCAGTTGATAGTTCGCTGTGAAAGGCACACAAGCTGGATTTTACTCCTAAGTACACTGATCAGATATACTCCTGGAAATGAACTACTGGATTTTCACTTGGTCAGTTTGCTTCTGATAAATTAACCAGATTTTGCAGATAATCAATAGTGGCAATTCCCAGATATGAGGATCAGTTTTACATAGGATCTGGAATATACATTTTTAGCAGCTTGGTAACAGAAAAATCTGACCATAAAGTCTTCTGGCATTTTCTAAGGATACTTTACAGTTACTTCTGAATTGAACAAAAAGTCAACTAGATCAAAAACACTGCTTTAAGCTTGTAAGCAAGCTCAGTACGCGATATTTTAGGTCACCATAACATGCTTATTGTTTATCCTTACCTACACCCAGGAGTTCCACAGCAACGTTTGTTATGCCATTCTCTGCAGCCAAGACAGACCTCCACTCCAAGAAATAGGATGCCACCAGTGTGGTCTCACCAAATGTGTCTGTTTTGATCAGAACCATATGCACTGGGTCACATACAGATAACATAGTGGTTGCATCCACCATCTTACTTCCGTCACCTGCCATTATTAAACCAAAATAAGACAGCAAGAATGTTATCATCCCAAGTTCTCCTCAGAGTTTTAAAAAAGTATGCAACAAAATGCAATTTTGTATGCAATGAGCACAAAGAAAAATCTTGAGTCCAGAAGTGTAAGCAACAGTCCCATCTCTACAGTCAGACTAATTTTAGGACATGGCTACAAAAAGATTACAGTTAATTTACAGAGAATATAAAAAGATTTTTGTAGTTGAGTACTGCAATGCAACCAGCTCAGATCGACAAAAAATTAAAATGGAATCAGTATTTAAGAAAGGATAAAGCTGGTCAATTTCAAGTTATATTAGAGTGAAAAAGAAGGAAAAGAGGCAAGAGTAGAGAAGGATCTACAAAATCAGTTTCCTTAGGAAAACTTTGCAAAAAACAGGAAAGAAATCCACTAAATAATATCAAACATATTTCACAATAACTCTTAGGTCAGAAAAAATCCTGACAGCATCAGCTTTGAACCCACAATATTCCTTACCTAGGCTATCCTTGTGTATTTCAAGTAGAAAACCATCCTGAAAATCTGGCTCACAGGCACAGGGCACAGGTTTGGAACGGAAGCGCTGGTTTCGAAAATGTAAACACAGAGTGAAAGTGGAACGGATCTGGCCAGGCAGAGGTTCTGGCTCCTGAAGATGTTCCAGAAAAGCTTTTCCACCCAAAACCTGAAGGTAAAGATACCTCCGTGTTGGGTCAATGTTAGCTGTAAAGCGTAGCAATAAAAATGAAGAGACTACAAACAGATCTTAAAAAGTTTAATTTCTTAAATATCAGCTAACTAACAGGAGACTGGCAAAAAAAGAAACTTCTTTGAAATAAGTGCTTAGGAGAAACTGATTTGAAAATATATGATGAAATAATAAATCAAATTTAATGCAACAGTGATTGCTGCTGCTTACATGAGTTTACTCCCTGTGGATAACCAGAGGAAACATCCACCTTTATGCCCGTTCATACTGGATTACTAATATAGAGTGCAAAAATCATAGACTTCAAATTTGATTCAAAACTACGATCCAAACATTTAAATAAACAAGAAACATACTTTTTTTCAAAACTGGTGGTTCTCTGTCAACAAAATATGTTGATGGTTTTGGAGCCAAAGTCCTCTCCTTTTCGTTCACATCCTGGAATTACAATTAAGACTTTTTAAGGAGTCAAGAGATGCAACAGTGCTCCTACCACAGTCTTCTGAAAAATTAAAGAATCCTCCATTTCATCTGAATGCTATTCCTTAGGTATGCTCCCTTCTAAAACTGAACAAATATTTTCAGTGAAGTATTATCACCAAACCAATTTCAGAATATGTATTTATCTTCTCTGCTCCTATAATGTCACAAATCAGTAACACCCTTACAAACCTCCAGAAGCAGCATAGTTTCACTTTGTCAAAACACCACATCAGTAAGAGGAACAACCAGAAATACTTCCCCTCTTCAAAAGCTACTTACAGTTACAAATTTAAGTTCCTTCATAACATCATCAATGATTCCTCGCTGTCTTAGGGCTTTTATCAGATCTTCTGTGGACAACTGCTGATGATCAAGTGCCAGCTCTTCTCGTATGGTCTCAGCAAGAACTTCTCGTATGCTCCCATGGACATCCATCTGAAAGGAAATTCATTGTATGTTACAAACACCAGCTCTCTGTATGGCAGCAGGTACAACCTACCAGTTATGTTCATAAGGCTAAGGTGTTTTCCTAGGAACACAGAAATAACTTCACCAAAATATGGATCCTTGCAGAAGTAATCAAATGTGCCACTATCTTACAAAAGCAGCTCTCCCAGTAAAAAAAAAATTACAAGCAGACAAAACCTAGACGTTTCCACTGCTCTTTCATAGCAACCCATCTTGAACCTCCCTCCTTACAAAAAGGTCTGCAAATCCATCAGTTACAAAATGGTCACTGCTCTAATTTTTTGTCTCCCTCAAAATTCAAGCTTAATATAATATTTCCTTATTTCTTAAGGGAAAAAATACGTTTTTATATAGGTAAGGCACAAAAATAGTAGATCTCCCTTGCAAGCTTTCCGTATGCTCAAAGGGAAGTCTAAGAATATCTGTCTATCATCTGAGCTGCGAAAGCAGATGGATTTATAGAGCTGACTGTCACACTGGAAGGATGTTAAGGACACAGCCACCGGGACCTGAGATAGAATCACAGAATGGCCTGGGTTGGATAATACCTTAAAAATCATCTCATTCCAACTCCCTGGCCACGGGCAGGGACGCCATCCACTAGACTCAGTCACTCAGGGCCCCACCCAGCCTGGCCTTGGACACTTCCGGGGATGGGGCATCCAAAACTTCTCTGGGCAACGCGTTCCAGTCCTTCAGCACCCATCACAGTGAAAAATTCTTCCTAATATCTAATCTAAACCTGCTCTCTTTCAATGTGAATCCATCTCCCCTTGTCCTGTCACTACACGCTCTGGTAAAAAGTCTGTTTCCATCTTTCTTGCAGGCTCACTTCAGGTACTGGAAGGCTGCTATAAAGTTTCCACTGAGCCTTCTCTTCCCCAGGCTGCACAATCCCCGTTCTTCCCAGCCTTCCCTCGTAGCAAAGGTACTTTTTCTCTCTAATCATCTTGCTGGCCTCCTCAGGACTCGCTCCAAGAGCCCCGTTCTCCTGTGTGACAGGTGGGAATACTCATCACTGCACTAACAAGGGATATAGGAGTTACAGCCCCCGTACTTATTTCCCCGTCAGTTCAAGACCCTCGCTCAAAAAGCAACACGAAAACGCCAAAGCGGCGCCTGCAAACACCTGCAGCGACCTAAGTTGGGAAAACAAAGCGGGGCGCCGGAGCGAGCGCGCCACCGCCTCAGCGGGGGCTGCCGCCACCCGCGGCGGGATGACACCGCCACGGGGGCCGCCACAGCCCCCCAAAGGCCAGGGGGGGTGTCTCCGGCTCCGGGCCGCGCCGCCAGTCCCACCTTGAGCAGCTGCTGGTGGATCATCTGCTTCAGCTCCGAGGCTTTCTCCGGCGGCAGCGACATGGCGGGGCCGGCAGCCAGCTAGCCCCAACGGCCTCGCAGGGAGCGCGGGCAGCCCCGCCACCGCCCCCTGGCGGCGGCGCATGGGTGCGGCGTCCGCGCCCTGCTTCCTTCCTTCCTTCCTTCCTTCCCTCCCTCCTCCTTTCCTTCCTTCATTGCTTCACCGCCTGCTTCTCTTCTCCCCTCCCGGTCAGTATGTTCATTCCATGCGACCGCGGCGGGGGTTCCGCCGCCCCCGACTTTAAAGGCTTCACTCTGCTCATGGTGAGTCACGCTCCCGCTTTCTCCTTTCCCCCGCCCTCGGTGGGTTTGAGGGGTCGCTGCCCCCGGTCCCTGTGGTGAGGGCTCCGCTCCGCTCCTGTGGGGAGGGACACGGGGGGCTCTGGTGACTCTCCCTGCCCTGCCCGAGGGTTGTCCCTGGGTTCTTGGCCGCGGGATAAGCGGAGAAGGCGCAGGGCCGGCGGTGTGTGTGGAATCTGTGGGGCGTTCTGCCGAGGAAAAGAGGGTTTGGAGGACTTTGTCTGCAGCAGAGCTTAGCGCGGTCTTCTCCGTTTCTGTCAGCTTCTCCCTCCTCAGAATCCCGGGTTTGCCCCTGTCAAGACGATGCGTGCCGAGCTGCTATAGATATATTTTATTTTAGAGCAATAGCTAGATGCTGTTGCTCTAAAAATTAATGCGCCGTATGTGCTTTTTGCTGGATTTGCAGTACTCATGCAATAAAAGCTTGGGATTTTTTTCATTTAGATGCGATATATAAATGTTTCCAATGTAAAAAAAAAAAAAAAAAGTAAATCCCCATTTCTGCTACATTTAAATCTCGGATTAGGATTGGTTTAGGAAGTGTTTTTATCGCCTTCACACATGGTGTGACATCAGTGTCAGGTCATGTGCCCGCGGTGACGATGTCGGTGTGGGACGAGAGCTCCAGCGCGGGCTGCGGAGGAGCAAACCCCGTCATTTCTGCCCCTTTGCTGGGGTAGCTTTGCTGGGGTAGCTGCAGGGAACCCCATCGCTCTCCAGGCAGGGCTGCACAGCCCGGGATGACGGTGCAGGCTGCGCAGGAAGTCATTCCCGGTCAGCTGACGGGCAGCAGGAAGCACATCACTGCCGAGCTCCTGGCGTAGGACGGGCGGCGGGCTGGGCACCAGCCGGGCCGTGGGGACACGGTGCTGCCGCGTCCTCCTTCACCTTCTGCCAGCCTCAAATCCCGTGTCTTTCCGCAACGGGCAGCAGCAGCAATTCAAAAAGATTTGATTTTAAATTAGAGGAAAGCACCGAAAGTTTTATGATTGTCTTTCTGTAGTAGTTTTTCTTTGGAAGGACACAGATTTGACTTTCTCTTTCCGTGCCGTTATATTAGGTCAGTATATTAGGTCAGTATCTGCCCCGATTGATGATATCCCACAGCAATTCATATGAAATTAATTCGAGGCCACCCTTATCATTTTCATCCTTAAAAAAACGAAAAACAACCTACTCTTGTCTATGGGCCAGTCTGAAATTTAGAGGTTTATTATGCAGTACCAGCGCAGCCTTTGGACGTCATGTGAGGTTTGCCAGTCTCACGTCACTTGCTTGAGTGGCTTTTACCTACTCTCAATCCAAAAATGAGGAGGAGGAGGTAAGTTTCCAAGCTGTTCTTTCAGTTTACAACGAGACAGCAGTATTCACCGAAGTGGGTTGTATGTTTTTTTGTGGGACAGGGACCAAATTCTGTATTTACCAATTTTTCTGGTAAGAAATAGTCACCTTTGCCAGAGGATGAACTGCCACTTTTAGAAATCATGTTTGACCACATTTTAAATATTTCAAGCTTTCCCTGTCTGAAGAACACCTTATGCCATCCATAAAGCACACTGTAATTTGGCAAATTCTGTTACTTCAGCCAGCAGTGTCCGTGGGAAATGTTGGTCAGCTGGCAATAGATCTGGTGATTTCCACACTTGACATGACTAAAGTTGGTTACTTCTACACCGACTGCCTGGTGCCAATGGTTGGAAATAACCCATATGCAACAGCAGAGGAAAACTCAACGGAGCTGAGTATAAATGCTGAAGGTGGGTATTGAATGCTGAAGGTGTATTTGTAAGGAGCATAAGATGCAAGAACATCACATTTTCTTTTTTCATTGTTAAATTTTGTTGATGTGCTTAAATTAAGGTCAGTAATAACAACTGCAGATAGGAACATATTTACACTTCACAGAGGAAACTGTTCCTGTTTTTTAGAAAAACTAATTTGATATTTGAAACCAGTAAGAAATGTTAAATTTCAGCCATACTGCAGTGCAGCCAAAACTCTCTGCGGTGTTAATACAAAGCAAGATCAAGTGTGCACGTACTTAAAAGAAATTGTTGGAATACAAATTGAATTTCTGATTTAGAAGGATACTTATCCACTCTTCTTCCTTCCTACATACCTTTGCCTTTTTCCCTGTGTAATGTTTCTTCCATTCCCCCTACAAATTCGTAGTTTCTTTCCCTACATTGATCATTGTATTTAATTTTATTTTTTTTACCTTCTTAAATCACAGAAATCTCAGAATCTGTCCATCTTTGCAAGGATACATAGATTATCCGAATCATTACAGGAGGCAGATCTTCATATATCTTTCTTAATTCAGTCCTTGAATTTAGTACAACTGAAATTAAGTCTGATGAAAATGCAATGCACAGAAATACGTGTTTTTAATACAGTGGATGTTGTCGAGCTTTGCCATATGAATTGATACCTGAAATATTTACTATCCTGAACTTGGTAAATGGGATAATTCTTGATATATTTAAACCCAGATCTCTTTCTCAGTTTCTTCTTAACAAGACTTGATGATTTCTTCTTGTAGTGTACTCCTTACCTTCAAAGAAACTTGTAGTTCTGCAGATCAGATCACCTTTTATAAAGGTATGTGTGTTCATTGATTGTTCTTACTTCACTGTTTCGTTTGAATAGTTCTGCTGGTAAATACTAAGTGGCCTGGCAAAATTATTTTTCTACTTCATGCTGTAACTTCTTCTGCAATTGGTACAGTTTTACTGATTTCTGCATTCATTGAGGTTTTACTTTTGTTTTTCCAAGCCCCACAACAGCTGCCTGTGTTGGTAGATTTTAGTGTAAATATCTCCTTAGTTATTAAGAGTCAAGAAAATACAAAATGGTCTGTGTTTTGTCTGTTTTTTTCCTTTACATTTATTGATTTTGTATGTTCTTTGTAATAGCTTTATTCTTTTTTGTGTTGTGCCAATTTAATTATTTCATAGTATTCTATATTCATTTTAACTGTGTTCGTTGGATGAAAATTAGGAATTTAATATTACTAAATAACTGGGCAGTGGCCAGTATTATTTAAAATAAGCAGAATGCTATGCCAGAAAAAAAAACTGTGGTGCAGTATTTTGGCAGTTTAAAGTGTGGAAAAATACTGTGTGATCCTGCCATCCTGTCTTGCCCTAAAGCTTTTCCCTTTGATAGTAATGGCACACAAAACAGGTGGTACTGTTGTTGTTGTTGACGACATGGTCTTAATGATAATTCTTGCCATTCTACATGTAGTTTTGCTTAAGTAAAGAACCAGGGCAGTTCTCTGCTTTCTAAAAATATATCTGGGGCTGAAGACTAAGTGAATCTGAAGCATAATTTATGTCACTGCTAAACATCATATATAACACCTAGTATTGTTAAGGACACATCAAATATTTCACTTTTTTTTCTGTGTCTTTGCGTAAAGAACAAGTACAGGCCATTCTGTGAAACCCTGCTTTCTTGGGTGAAGAGCAGCAAATGTGCCAGGGTTGTCCTTCTGTCCAGCAGCCACGCATACCAGCGTGATGATGAGCAGCTCCTGGGGTATGTTTGTGTCCTTAAAAGGCCTAATTGACGTTTCTGGGTTTTTTTGACTAACGTACTTCCCTCTCCTTCCATGTACTGAGTACTTTTGGCAGGGTGCTTTTGCTTGCATGTGTACACAGGTCATAAAATGCTTAGTATGCTATTAAAACATGATGTTATACAGGATTAGTCTCTGAATTTTCTGGGTGACAACTGTATGTAGTACTGATCAAATGAAAAGCTGTAAGCAAATTGCATTTGACATGCATTGCCAGGCAACAGAGCCTCAGTTTTAACTTCTTGTGGCTGCAAGCAATGTCAGGGATTAACTGCTGACATACAGTTCACAGATCAGATTTTTAATACAGTATTGGTTTGTTTCTGACCTCTTCGTCGTCATTCTGCATTTGGAAGGTTTTCTTCAATACAGTAAGTTGACATGGTTTTGTTTTTTTTTTTAATAGGAAGTTATCGGTTATTATTTGTTGGGAGGCAACTGCAAGGTTGCAACTGCAGTATTTTTTTACTAGATATTACCCATCCAAAAACCAGATATTTCTTGCTGATTGAGGGCATCATAATTGGTGATTTAATGAAAACCAAATAAAATTAGTATTTCCGCAAATAAAACCAGTATTTTTGAAGTTGTTATGCCCAGGCTCTATAAATGTGTAGGGCCTCAAGGAGGTTTAGAGCTATGCACATCCCAGATATAGTGGTAGATCCATACAGTTGCAGAATGGCCAGCTAACATGGAATGAAATGAGAGGGACTGATGGCTATTTGATGAGGTCTGAGTCATAAGTTGTGGTGATTTAAAGCCCCCCAGCTCCCTCAGCACCACAGAATAACTTCCTTATAGCAGATTTACAAAAGAGTGAGGGTAGTGCTTGCAGAAAATACTTTTAACTTGACTAAAGTCTGAATGTATTAGTAGTTTGAGCTTACTGAAAATGCTGTATCATGGTGAAGTCCAAGTTTACCCTAACAGATTTTAAATTAATCACCTTCTATCTGAAGGAAGAAAAAGAACATTTGTAAATTATTTTAACAACCATAAGCAGTTCCCCTATTTATGTACTTACGTGTTTGGCACTTGCCAGTTATTAGAGCCCCTAAAAGGGTACCTAAGTTCTATTTGTGGCAGAAAGTTTGTACTGTTTTAAGGCCACGGACTTTCTAACTTTGATCTGAAGAGCGAGAGAATGTCAGAGCAATTCTTCCCTGCAGAGGTGAGGTCGTCAGTGCTTACACCTTCTGTCTGCCACAAGTGGCACCTGGGGTAGTGTCCTTCCTTGGCAGATTGAGTGCATCCTGGACTTGTTTCTAGGACACCACTGCGCTATCTGCTCACACCCGATCTGGAGAAAGCAGTTGGAGGCCGCATGCAGGAGCTAAAGTGGAAAGAAATGGAAAAAGTAGCAGCTTACCCTGGAATAAGTGATACAGACAAAGTTCTGCATATACCTGGAGGTGGCATCACAAAACTGTTGTTTACTGAGAGGTGAGTTGGCTAAAGACAAGCACAGAAAGGTATCAGAAGTCTTGTTTTAGTACTTGGGTAAAACTATCTTATAAACTGCTGTGTTACAAGAAAAGAAAAGTCCTTCTTTTTATAGAGCAGGGATTTATAGGGATAGAATTTCTTTCAGGTCAGGCCCATAATTAATAGGAAGTGAAGCAGGGAATCCTGGATCATAAAGTTAGAATCAGGTAAAGATACAAGGGAATAGGCTAAAGTAAAATAATAAAGTCTTTACAGTTATGATCACAATGAATCTGGTATCTGGTATTATCCAAACCAGAGTTTGTAAATAGTAGAATTCCTGTACCTGCGCTGCTTTAACTAAAACTTTCCTGAGGCAATGGTTCCAACAACAGTTACACAAAGAAATCCCAAAAACCCACAAACAATTCTGAGTGCTAAGAATGGGTTAAGACTTCAGGGCCAGCAAAAAAATTAGGTGTGGGGGTTTTGTTTAAAGGCATCAGAAGTTATGCTGAAAGCATGCCTGAGTTTTTAAATTTTGGACACTAAGACTCGTTTATAGCACAACTGTGGGGTTCTGTAAAAGATGTGTTGTGTCAGGTGGCAAATTGACCTTTATTTTTTAGTTATTACTTTTGACACCTGACCATACTGTTAAATTAAAGAGCAGCAAAGTTACTAATGCCATGCTTACCTTTATACTGACTTCAGTTTGGAAACAATATACAATTGCCAAAGAAAAGACCTGCCAGAACTTGAGGTAAAAAATATTAAAATAACCATCTAAATTAAAAAACGGGAATATTCTGAGTGAAGTAGTGATATGCAGCCTGCAAAACTGCTGGTTTAAAATACACAGAAAGATAAGGAGTGATTGTATCAAAGGATGTGTATAGGCGCCTCACCAGCACAAAAATGCAAATTAAATATGTAAAAGGCCTGAATAATCTTGGAAGATGTAAGATTCCTACCTTGCAAAGTAAAGAACAAATTCAAGACTAAGAAAAGGATGAAGTATGAAAATGTGATCAAGGAAATCCAGAGAGGAAAAAAAAACATGTATCCATACATTTTTACTTTTTGGTTTTGGCTTTTCACAAGATACATGCATGTTGTTGCTGCTCTTAATACATAAATACAATTGTTGTGGATCTAGAAACAAAATATAAATGCATGCTCATTTTTGTTGCAGCTGTTCAGAGGGAATCC
The DNA here is from genome assembly GCA_013400955.1 of Drymodes brunneopygia. Classification (NCBI taxonomy): domain Eukaryota; kingdom Metazoa; phylum Chordata; class Aves; order Passeriformes; family Petroicidae; genus Drymodes; species Drymodes brunneopygia. The sequence goes on along the minus strand of VZTZ01014749.1, from coordinate 561,477 downwards.
AAATGGCAGTTCTTCTGAAATTCTGCTCAGAAGGAGACAACATCCCTGATGCATTTGTTCTTGTTAACTATCTTAATGAATGGCTCCAGCTAATTAAAAGTGAAGTAAGTACTGTTTGATCTAAATTTTTTGCTTTCATATTTTATATCCATTATTTTCATTTTTCTTCAGTCCAGATGGGTTCATTTTGGCTCTTGCTAATCAAGAATACGCCAAATAAAATATATATTTGTATTAAAATCTCACTAGGAGTTTCCCCACCTGAAAAAACAAATCTGAACACCAGTTCTTTTGTTTGACAGGTGTGAGCAAAAATTGTGTAAAGGTTTGATTGAGTTCTCTATTCCACTGCTCTAAAGCAACCCACCATGACACTGACACGTGCTGCTGCCCATTATTTTAATACCTGTGCCAGAGTTACATCATTACTATTTAAAACTGAATTATTCTGGGTTTGTTGCAGAGCAACAGTTCCACAGATCCTTCTTTACAGTGGAAGATACCGAGTTCTTGGCGCTTACTTTTTGGCAATGGTCTCCCACCTGCCCTCTTCTGATTAGCTCTGAACTCGCGGTGAGTCACGTGTGCGGTCACCAATGTCCCTTGAAGTGATGATTACACAGTAATTGCCAAGGAGCAGCAGCTTGCATTGGTGTCTACATAAATGCTTTATTTAAGAAAAATTCCTTTTGTGTATGTGGGTAGCTAAAGAAATTAAGATAACTTTCGCAAACTCACCAAAGAAATATGTTTTGTACAGTTGATTATTGAGTAACTTTGGTTGGAAGTTTTTTCTAATAAAATATTTTTTAAGAAACCTTTTTCCCTGGTTAAGTGTTACTGCTGTGGACAAGCTTAAGGTGCTCATTTTTAATGCAGCTGAGAACTGAGAGTGATGTGTAGGCATGGATTTTCTTGGAAGATAAAACCCTTCATTTCCATGTCAACTTGGGATCTTAAAAACTTCCTGGTGAGGTAAGTGAAGGTCAGAAGTGATCTGGTTTTGCCTTCTTTTCCTAATGCTGTTGTGGTAGCTTCTGCTGGGGAGATTGCAAGCAGCGTAACAGCCTGGTCTGTCTTTTATGTCTGTATAGTCATAGAACGGTGTGGGTTGGAAGGGATCCTGAAGATCCTCTTAATTCCAACCCCACTGCTGTGGGCAGGAACACTGTCCACTAGACCAGGTTGCTCAGAGCCCCAGACAGCCTGGTCTTAAACACTACCAGGGATGAGGCACCTACAGCTTTTCTGGACAACCTGAGCCTGTGCCTCACCACCCTTCCAGTAAAAAATTTCTTCCTAATACTCAAGCTAAACCTACTATCAGTTTGAAGCCATTTCTCTTTATCCTGTCACTACATGCCTTGTAAAAAGTCCCTCTCCAGGTCTCTTGTACGGTCTCTCTCTGGGAACTGGGAGGTCACAATTAGGTTACCCCCGAGTCTTCCCTTTCCCAGACTTCCATTCTATTTCTAGAAGCTGCTAAGATGCTGAAACTAAAGATTTCTAGGTAAGTGAGCTTCGTATTCGTATTAGACTGAACACGAATACAGTGCTCTGAAATATAAAGGAAATAGGGAACCTTACCTGATATCTGGCAGTCCGATATCTGTGTATTTTACAGGCTTGGTCTGAGACAGCAATTGTGTGATGGACAGTTCTCGTGTTCAATGTTTGTGATGGTACCTGTTGCACTACAGTATTTAGCTATGTGTTCAGTTTTGACCTTTTGGAAGTGCTTGGTCACTGATTTAAAACCAACTTTAAATCATGGATGCAAGATGGTCAGTTCTAGAGTTGAAAAGTGAGAATTAACCAAAATATGCTTTTAGGAGTTCCCACAGGTATCCAGACTAATCAGCTGGTGAGTCAATATAGGTGCAGTCAGGGAATGCAGACAAAAGGCCATGTGTAGCACAAGGCAAGTCTGGTAAGCCTAAAGTGAGTTGGAAAAAAAACCATATTCAAACTAAACCAAGTGACTACGAGGTGTATATAGAACAGGAGAGCTAATGAAGTCTTGATGGGTTGAAGGACCAGACAGAAGCAATGAAAGGGGTGTTATTTGCTTCGCAGTATTTTTCTTAAGTGAGCCATAGATGTTCAGTACCTCTTCAAGAGGCACAGCCGAGTGAAACCTCGAGAAGGGAGAAGGAGAACACTGGGAGCATTTTCTGAAAGAGAAAATTCTCAGGGCTTTCATGTTCCCTGTGGAGAAGGTAGAGGGCAGTCGGATCGTTGTGAAAGGAACAAGGACACAGCTTCTCCAAGGCCGGCAGTTCTGCGGGTGGCGCTGCCCTTGGCCCCGAGCAGCTGCTGCCTCCAGTGCCCGGGACAGGTGAGCGCAGCCCCTGCACACACCAAAATCTTTGTGCAGGACAAGGCCACGCCTTTGCCCTGCTGTTCAGATGACTAGCAAAAATAAAAACACATCTGCAACACCACTCTTGAGCATGGAGAAAAAAAACGGCGGTCAATAATCACAGCTTTTTCATTTGGAAAAAAATGCCTTTCACAAGTCTGATAATTTTAACCCCATTTCTTTAAAGGCTGCAATTACACACTTATTTGTCCTTTCTTTCCCCTTTCTTCACATTTTTAAATACACTTTCCCAGCAGTAGTCAAGAATTGGGGCCTGTGTAGGAATAACCAAACAAGCACACAGGTCAGAAAGCCAAGACCTGTCACAAGACAGCGCTCAACAAAACCCAACAAAGCCCTGGTTTTGGAACTACTCTATCTTGATCTCCTTGGCCAACTCATCAGGTTGGCTGACATCAGCTTTATTCCAGCATCTCAGTAGCTGAAAACCATTTAAAAACTAAGGGCAATCGGCATTTTTATTAGTATATTCAGCTGTCTATGGCCCACAAGATAAACTAGTTGCATATGTGATAGCAGCAAGTAGAATAAGGCACATGCACATTTTCGGTAGTCATGCACTGCATGCTTACCCGCAACTCCAAGAGGGGGAAATAATGAAAACCTGAACCATAGCTAAAGGCAAAAGGCATGAACAGCTGAAAGCCTTATCCAAAGATGTCCCGAGTTGTATAAACAGGCCCTGTTCCTGTAATCAACAATAGCAGGGTTTTGTTGCAGTGGTTTTGGCAGAGCTTGATCTCTTGGTATAAACACTCCTGGTTTCACAGCTGCAAAACTTGAAAATGAAAACTGAAGCAAGTCGCAATGCTGTTTTCTCCTCCAACACAGGCTCAGAACAATGGTAATCTATATAAAGAAAAAACATTTGGACAAAGCAGACTGGCAATTTAGACTGTTTCAGAATGGTGTCAAGTGTATCTTTAGCTCAAGTAACAGCATTAAGTACTCCCCTGCTTCAGCTTCCCCTTCAAGTTCAACACAACTCTGAATATGACTGCTTTCATGAATGGGCCTCAAGACCAAGTTCTGCTAAGATTTCAGGCTCCTGCATTTTTTAGCAAAAATTGCCTAAGTTGCCCTAGATTTCCCTCCCCTTCCACACTTCATTACAGTAACTATATGACTTGTACCAAAACCTGTTAAAAATATGCAAGGTGCAAATTCCATGTAAAACCCCACTACATCCTAGTTTAGATGGTCATAGTAAATGTATAGGGTTTTTGTGAGTTAAAGTTTATCTGAAACCATCAGAGAACAAGTGCAGAATTGAGATCAGCTCTGTTACAGAAGACACAGGGCTGGAAACCCTGCTGACCTCGTTGGAAGAACTCCTTCAAGCAGCACTCTGGCTTACGCATTTCCAATCCATCCTGTGTCAAGAACACTGACAGAAGGTGGGAGACATGAAGGAAAATACCGTACATAGAACACACGGTGATGGCACAATCCAAAACCTGTTTAATTACAGACACCATTGACTTTTGTGCGCTTCATTTTTGTTCCTCAGCTCCCATGAACTACACAGGACCGTGGGGTCAAGAGAGGTCAGGTTTTCCCTCTTTCTTCCCTTTAAAGCATCACCAACAGAACACTTTCCCATCACAAAGTTACTCTGAACATTTTGTGCATATTTTATAGCAAACATAAGGATTACCAAACTGACTGGTCAGATTAATAAAATAATATTCTTAGTGGTGTATTACAAAAGAAATGTGCAAGAGTTCCTCCTAAATCAAACTATAATACTTAGCATTAATGAAAATACTTGCATAAAGCACACTAATAATTTTGCCGTTTTCCAGTTAAGACAGGTATCAGGAAACCTTAAGGCAAAACCCTTCTTTTTCCACAACACACACTCTTAACAGGTTCTCCCTAACATAATGCGCACACAACAGCACATCATCAATTTAAAAAAATATTTAATGCTGCCAAAAAGTATAAAAATACAGTAAGAATGGCAGTACAAAACAAAATACTTCCTAATTTATTTCTTTTACATCTTTCTACATTAATACAGGCATTATAAAAACACAAGATGGCAAATTCTTTCATTTTGCAAAGTAGCACACGCTGCTGGTGGTCTTCATCCCCTCGGTGCAGTTTACGCTGTAAACAGATAACTGAGGTCTTCTTGGTACTTAACAGACCTCACTTTTTGTTCCCGAAGAGGGGGGTCATGTCGCACTTTGCATGTCAATAATTTGCAGTTTATAGCTGCAGAATATTCACAAGTCTCGAAGGCTTAGGTGTCAGTCAGTCTCGGCCTGCGACATACAACCAAAAGAAAGTCACCGATTCAGTACAGAGTACGGGGATAAAAAACAACAAAAAAAGCTAGGAACTGACAGCGGGGTTGCAGCTCACTGTCAATACCAAACAGCTTCTCACACGTTCCCTGGAGCAACTACTGACTCTGAGCAAGTACTCCTGGAAAGCCATTGCTTTTCCAGAATGTATTTCCATGTTACAGTACAAGGCACATCCTTGCTGGAGAGTTTCAAGTACAAGTCTCATTCCAGAAAAGCATTTCCTCACACATTTCACCACAAGCACTGCAGAAGTCTCCTTGGGCCTCAGAGGGACTATGGCAGGCTGCATCTCAAAACACATCACACCTCTCTCAGCTTTGTAGGCCAATCCTGCTACAGCTGCACGAAAGGAACTGTTTCTAAGCAAAGATTTCCTGTAGTGAGAAAGACACCCCAGCACTGGACATTCTGTTCTTAGGCAAGGGAAGGCTCTACTCCGACAGTCTGCAGAAAGAGACCTTGGTGTTCACAGCACCACACCCCCCAAGCTACTACAGGTGAAATGTGTCTGAGTTCTGCGAGCACTACACTGATTCACAAAGCAGCTTTCCTCCACCAGTTACGACACATTGAAAGAGGGCTTCCATGTATTTATCTTTCCAATTTAAATAAAGACTCAGACAGAGATGCAATTTCGAACACGTTTATTTTTTGTACATAAAAATGAAAGACTTACTTAAAACTTTGGGGGCAAACAAAAAGGCCCAGGAAGACTACTGTGTGTCACGTCACCTTTGCAAATACCGTCCTCTGGCTTAAGCCACTCGGCTCTGCAGAAGACTTCGTCTTTTGTCATTGTTAATTTAGTTTCTCATGCAGTCCTCAAGTGTCTCAGGCTTTACTATAATGCCAAACAGCAAACTAAATAATTTGGTTTACATTCATTAACCATAAAGCTAACCAGGCGTTTTCATCGCCTGCATGATCCAGTCACACATACATGCATACACATTTACGCCTCTTCCCTTTTCAGGGGGACATAAACTGATGTCAGTAAACCATATTACTCAAGGTTTAACAGAATAAGCTACGTTTCACTGGCAACATCTCACTTCCATAACAAATCCAGAGGTTTTTCCAAATTGTTATTTCACATTGAATTAAATTATTTTACTTAATACATTTCAAGGATAATACAGATGTACCGTCACTAAGTGGACTGTCCCTGCACCAAGAACACAAATAAGAAACCTAGAGGATTAATTCCAAATTTTGCAAACCCTTTACAGTGAAGGTACAAATGTTTGCTAGGTATTTTTTTATGAAAATGTGCATGATTTGTACACAAGTGTTCATCTGCGAGTCAAACACTGTTTAATCAGAGATGCCCACTATGCATCAAATACTTCAGCTGATGCATTTCCAGAGAAGAGGGGAAAAACCGACACAGTAACACTTTGAATCAAGCCAAACAACATTTTAGAAGTAGCATGGGATCAGCCAGCAGTCTGCCAGAAATCGAGAAGGGGGAGAGGAGAGGGGCCAGAAGGCAAGTCCTTCAATTTCACCCTTTAAGCATTTCCTATGACAGATGTGACTGGGATCGACAGTTCTTCATTTTGGCCCATATGTATTCCTATTTAACATCCAAGCTGTGCAAAACTGCTGCAAATTTAAATCCTCAGAATAATAAAGTATCACAAGGGCTTAGTGTGCAGCAAGGAAAACAATCTTCTAGATTTTGGGTTTTAACGATTAGTGATGGACCAGAAAGAAGATTTTTATCCAAATTATTTCCTGGAATGTACAAAGAGACCAATCATTTGATTTTCCTTACTATTCTCATACTGTCATGAACAATTCATTGTTCAAAATAGTTTTGTCCAAGGCTTGTGCTGGTTCATCCTCCTTAAATTATTAACAGTTAAGACTCCCAAGGTACTTGCAATCACAGAACCAAACTTTTACAGAACAACTGCTGAATGTGCAAGTCCTGCTTTATTGCATCAAGAAGGTAACAGAGTGTGAAGTGATCTGAATTGGCTGCCCCCTGCCCTGCCCCACCCTGAACTGAGGAATGCTTACTCAGGATCAAGAAAACTGAAAAGCCAGAATTTAGAAGATGGAATCAGGAAAAAAAATCAAGTGACAACTTGACAGGCTACAGTTAGAGCTCAGTGCCTGTAGGATACTGGTAGCCCAAGAAATCCTTCTCATGCCAAAAGAAGGGCAATAAATGACAGTGTGGTATCAGTCCAAGTTTCACCTGCACTTTTTCCTTAGCTGCTTTTAAGTATCTAGAATAAAATCTGGAATATTTCTGTTACAAAAGCATTTAAATTACATTCCATGTATTTTTCCATAACCAAAATATCTTTATAAGGCACATACATTTACACCCACTATCAGTTGTAGCTGATACTGAAAAACCTGTCCTCAATTGAATGGAAAAAAAAATCTTTTGACAATCTTCTTGCTGGCTAAAAGTTACTGTGGCTGTAAAAGTTGTGAAATGTCTTTAAAATACATGAGCTGCCTGCCTGTGCTATGTCCCAGCAGTCATTCTGCTATTCAAGCTGCACGGTTGGTCAGCGATGCTGTGGAACAAATTGTCTTGTTCTACTGACGCACAACTTCCCAAATCCAGTGCTCTATGGAACTACACTAGTTTTCCTCATCTGGACCCTTCAGCATTTGTTTACTATACAAACAGTGGAGTCCAAAATAGTATCAGCTATTGCAAAATGAGAATTTTAAAGAGTAAACTGTACTTAGCTTTGTGTAGTAAATGTCAGAGTAATTGGACCCCATGCCTCGTCTGTGACTACCAAGCTTGGATGTACTGGAAAACTTCAAAGTCAATTCCTTTGAATATGGAGCAAAATAATCATCCAGCTCTTTGAGTGGTTTTCAGCAGTAAATCCAAGAAGTGCTTCATAAAACAGGGGAGGAGGGTGGAGGGAAACCCCCAAGACCCCACACCCAACAGAAAACAACCAAGCTTAAAAAACAGAAGGAGAAAATATAACTTCTCTGAAGTCACCCAACAAGGCAATGCTTGAATAAATAAAATTCCCATTTCAAAGTACAATCCAATCCTACAAATTACTAGATTCCAGCTTGAACAACAAGCTACATTCAGCCATATACCATCTCTGTATTCAAAAGTAATTTAAAGGGCAGAAAGTGGTTTGTGTTGAATTACTATTTAGGAAGTGTTACTGCCCAAGTAATGGAAAGGGAGTGTTCAATAATTTTAAAGGGGCTCTAGCACAGATACTCCCAAAATATCAGTCATCAAGTGTTTTACTAGCATGTCTCTAATACAGTGCTGGGGAACCTGAAAAGCAGTTCTAGACTTTGTGAAGCTACCAAAGTGGCTCATACAACTGAAAACACTGGGTATGGCAGAACACTACCAATATTTCTTTTCTATTAGAGCCACCCTTGTAAGTTCAACTACAGTTTCCTTTGATGTGTTTTCTACACCTATTACTGATGAATTAATTTTATTCTTTGTAGCAATTAAAATCTATAGACACACAAAACATTATGTTTTACATTTAATGGAATGTCAGAATTTGAACAATGTTGGCCTTCAAAGAGTAGCTGAAGTCTGAATACATTAATCAACACTATGACTTTCAGTGGAGGCTAAGTTCTCAAAAGCCTTAAAAAAATCAAATTTCTAAGTCTTACTTAAATAACGAAAACTACAAAAAATAAATAAGGAATGCAAATGAACAGAGTAGGAATTGGCAAGTGCTTCATCAGACCCCTAGCTGCTCATTTCAAACTGGAAAGTCAAATATGGGGAATGGTTGCACTATTCTTTTCATGCACAAATTATAATTACATTTAGTTTCAAAATGAAATTCTTTTGGTCAGAAATTTGTACAAACTGAGCTTTTAAAAGTACAGTGAACTACAAAAAGATTAAATATGCAATTATAAAATATATTTATCCTAGGTCGTAAGAATATAAAATGTTTATGTTCATGTCACTAGTACATTACACATTACACATATTTAAGGATAACTTCTTTGCATTAATAATGTAAATGATACAACACTGTTTATTGCTTATGTCAGGCATGTAAATTTAAATCCAGTAGCTAAACCTCCATGGTTCAGCATTTGCTTAAGATCTGGTAGAACACCACTTTAAAAAGTGTATAAACAGTTGCAGCAAGTTTGTACCTGCTCGTATTAAACAAAAACCATCAATTCTGTGGGGGGCAGCGGTTCATTTTTCTAAGTACCTGCAGTGGAAAGTCCTGAGATGTCGACAAAAGATCAAGTTTACATCACTTCTCTATTGTATGTAACAGTCTGTACCCATTCCAGGAATAAGGAGTTTATGCTTAAAGTCACACCCCTACTCATTACCTTCCAGCAAAATTAGCTGTTGGAGCAGTCACACTTACTGTTCACTTACAAGGAATCTTCTTGAACATACATTTTCCAGCAAGAATAAGCACCAACTAAAATCAGTATACCAAACCCAATCATAGTGAGAATAGGTTTCCAGTATAACCACCTTTTTCTTTTTCTTTCAGTCTCATTTAGCTTCTGCTTCATCTGCTGCAGCTTCTGTGCTGTGTTTGCTCTTCTACCCTCCCGCAGTCGTTTTCGGACAGAACTTAAAAAGAAAAAAAGGTGAATCTTACACTGAAGAACAGGAAAAAAGGCTTTTATAACATTAAAACAAACCTCTTTTCAACACTCCCAAGTTAACCCACCAGTAGCATATGGCAGCAGTATATAAAATCCAAACCAAGCAATCTTTTATTATGTTTTAACCATGTTGATGTAGAGAGTTTAATACAGTGAAGTGCCATGAATAAGTAAATGACAGATGTAAAGATGTACATAGTACTTGATCTACAAGTTTGACAGAGAATGGAATTAGTTAAATTATCTGAACTGAGTCTTTCATCCCTGTCTGTGCCCCATTTGGTGGCTGAGATGTTTTGCGTGGAGGCTGCCTTTGTACACAATGCCAGGTATGATGTGCAAGTGTCACAGCACTTACGCAGGTGCCTCCACTGCAGAGTTCATACCAGCTCAATACACTAGATACACTGACCCCAGCCCCTACTCATAGTATTCATTTCAGGATGTAAACCAGATCTTGATAAAGGACACACAAACCCGAGTTTGTGTGTTACACTAGCAGGACCACCTTGTAATTCTTGTCTCCAAAAGTGCCCTCACAATCTCTAAGACAGCATAACTGACACAAAAACCAGCTTTGATTGACTTCTAACAGATACCCCTACCCTTACTCCTGCTTGTGAGGGGCTCCTTCAAACATCTACAGAATTGCTTTCATTCTCTATCAAAACACTCATGAAGACACAGAAAGAAACTCATTGCGGCATTTGGTGAGCCAGCTATTATTTTGGAATTCCAGCCTATCTACATTGAAGTGCTGTGTCTCATCCCAGGCTGCAGCCCTTTGGGACAGACCCTGCACCTTCTGTGCACCACATGGCTCAACTTCGCCCACTGGCCCAGTTTCCAGATCTCTGGCTATGGATCAACATTTGGTGACCCACATGTGGGAAGGCCCAAGTGACACAGTGCCTCCCAGCTGAGGCATCAGCACTCCGAAGAGAAAGGCAAATTCACCTGACATGACTAAACCACAGGAACCTACTCAGAGCAGGTAGATTTAACATGAACAGAGGGTAATACATGGCTCCAATGACACAATTTCAGCCACTACACAGAAAGTGTTATATGATAAATCCTTTGTGTTTCTGAGGAACCATGTATTTTTTGAAATGTAAGTTAGCATTGTATTTAAAAATCAGTATGAAATTATGCTGGACGATTTTAGGACCTCATGGACACTTCACAATAGATTTCACTGGCAATCTGTTAAGAAAATGCTTTCAAATTGTGTCATCTAGCTGCTTCAGTTAGAGACATTTGCTTTCCTTCTCTTGACTTCTGAACATTAAAACCATATCACAGGGAATCATTGAGGTGGTATTTTTAAAATCATTAAATAAGACAATCAAATACCACCTGTCCTCCCTTGCTACTGCAGAAAGATCTTGAATGTTTTTTACAATAAGAAAAACAGACAATTATCCAGCCTTTTGAGAGCATGTATCTGCCTTTTAAAAGTTTCTATATCTTGCCTACTTTTCAATGTTCCCATCTGTGATATCTTGAACTTTAGTGGACAGGTCAGTGTTTATTTTCTCCACTTGATCTTTGTTCTCCAGGCCTATGCTGTTCCCATTGTACTTCTCTGTGGTTATTTTGGTTGGGTGTGGAGGAGACTGCTCGGAACTTGGCGCTTGGTCCTCCTTAGAGAGCTCCTTCCACCGTTTCTGAAAACAAGGAGAACATATTTCAAGTATTCCCCTAACATTAAAGGGCCCCTTGTCAAGATGTCTTCCAAAAGAACTGTCACATAAGTAGATTAAAGGAACTACCAGATTAAAAAAAAATTGCTAGATGAAGAAATAAAGTTAGGCCAATATGTGTCTTCTCCAACAACCATCAATGATCCTTTTTTCTAGTTTTCCAGGATGGTGCCACTGTGAATGCATGAGGCCACTACCTTCAGGGTTTTTACTGTCCACAGCAGCTCCACAATTAGAAAGCATCCTGTCTTATAAAATCCTGCACTGTCCAGCACTTCCCATCTCCCTCCACTTGCTACAGGCCTGTGCTGTGCTCCTACCTTTTATGGCTTCAAAATACAACAGGCCCTTGTATACAAGAACTGCCTAAAAAGAGAGAACTGGGAAAATTTAACAAAGAGTTATCTATGCCAGAGTCATGGCCTGCTATTTCACCTAGTGGCCCATTGGCCCAGAGATCTACTGCATCATAAAAAAGTTATTCACCTTGTTTTGAGAAGTAATCTGAAATGAGATGGAAGAAAAAAAGAAATTGGAAGTAAACCTGTTTTGCTAGATCTCTGTCCTAATGGGTAAGTGTCCTAATGATAAACAGTCTGAAGACTTGCTGCAACAAAATTTCATGCAGAAAAGAACCCTAGAAAGTGCACAGGAAAGAAAAGAATCAGCCCTACAAAAGTCACCTCTTTTCTCACACAAATCAGCCAGTGCCTATAAAGACATAGAACATCTTGTAGGAAAAAAATCAGTTACTTTTAATAGTCTTTGATAAGGTAGAAGAACTGAAAATTGAATCTTCTCAAAACAAGTAACAGACTCCTGTCTGTGGAATGATTTCGAGACTGCTGGTCTAAACTAAATATCAAACTCAGAGACTGATATAAAAAACCAGCACCTTATAAATGGACTGCTGGTAAAATGAGTTTTAACATTGAACCAACTCCTCCACTGCAAGTCAAAGTTGTGTTTGCACAGTTTACTGACTTCTGAAATCCAAGGAGATGTCAGAGATGAACATTTGGCTAATGTTACATTAGAGAGGCGTTCAATACCTTCAGGCCCTCTCCATCATTAGCAGAGAGAAGTGAATACCTCTTACACTCTGTAGAGTACAACCGTTCCTTATGGAACAAGAAAGACCTAACTGACCTTGAAAGGAGAAATATGCTTTTTAAGTACTGCCAATTGATTTTCTGCACATAATGCTGAGGCCTAAAGAGAGAAGCACCAGGACAAGTGCCTGCACTGCAGGAAACACTGATTTAAGAAGGATCATCTGAACAATCGTAACAAGAAAAAGAGAACAAATGAGAAATGTGCTTCACTAGGCATTCTCTTACTATGAATAAATAACACATTTGAACATGACAAACAGTATTCTAAGTTGACAATGCTCCCTTGTATCCAGAAGTAAGAAATCCTGTGATCTACATGGTAAGTGTGGGAACCAGAGCTGCTCAGTTTGGAGCATGACTTCTAAAAAGAGCAAAGCAAAAAAGTATTACTGGACACAATACCTCATACCACCAGAAACAGCTTCTGGAAAATGAAGAGACTAAACCGCTGTTAGTATTAGGATGAATCATAAAGTCTTCTAGACATATGGCACAGGTGTCAGACCAGCAGCACACTATCTGTCTAGGTCTTGATCAGCAATTGTGCAAAATTATTTCCTGATTTACACAGCAAGTCAAGAAACATTTTTTAAAGAGAAGAATCAGACCACTACTGGTACCACAAAGAAAGGAAATGTGTTTTAGCTCATCTGCTCTATTCATGATTTTAAGAAATCAACAAAATAAAAAAGCCCTAGCATACAAAAGCAGAATTAAATATGTTTTCAAAGCCTCTCCTCCCAGTTCTCCCTCCCACATAACCCCAGTCATTTAACATAGCTGTAAGCTGTTATGTCTGCAAGCCACACTGGTAAAACATTGAGAGATTTGGTAATCTCTTTGCACCCAAAATCATTATATTTGGCTAGATTGTACTAATTGTAACACAAATTTTAAAGGTTATGAAGAAACAAGGCAACTATACCAATAAATATTATCTGTAGCATCAGGCAACTTATCTGCTAGGAAAATAGACAGCAAAGATCAAGAAATTCTAAAAAAGATCCTTGCTTTCTTTAAAGTGATACTGGGCATTACTTTCCCTTTTTAGTATTGAAAACATCAATTGAACTTTTTTTTTTAAATATCTGGACAGACAAATTATTTTTATATTTTATCTAAGAGGGGACATATATACTGGGTTGGAAGTTTAGTTTGGGAGAAGGCACTGAACAGACACCCTCTGATACCTCTTAGGTATCAACTGAAAAAGGCTAACTATTTAAATCCCACAAAACTACATGTTTTAACATAATCTGGAGCTTATTTTTTTACTATTGTTGCAATCTGTTGTTCAAATACATGGAGCTAATCATTTACCTGTATAGTTGAATCCCCCATTATAAATTTTGCTCCTTCTATTACAGCCATATATGAAAATCTTAGTTGATCAGGAGTCTGAATAAGTCCCATTCGATATTTTCTCATATCCAGTAATACCTTCTTAATATCTACAGATAATGGGTCTTTTTTCTCCATCTGTAAAGCAAGTAACATTGAAAGTGTCAATGGTATATAAAAAATAATTACAAGTAAAAATTAGTCATAAAATTCGATCTAAAAATTAATTTCTCCATATTATGCTTCTATTAGTTATATGGAAGATTAACATAACAAATGGTTTCTAGTTTTTTTGAAGGAAAAATGCAAACCATCTAATGAAAACTTACTATGAACAAATCAAGGACTGTATTAAACAAGTAAATTAGTACCCTAATACTGTCTTAAAATTAAGACATTTAGATATGTTCAATTTTATTCAGGCTTGTATTTGGACTTTAAAATAATACTATAAGAATCAGAGCTGTAAAATAATATTTCCTACTGCTTCTGAATGGAACAGCAATTCAGACTGACTGACTACAGCAGAAGTTTCCTTATTTAAAGCAGAACTCCTAACCCAAGCAATGCACACACTTGTCCCCACATTATATTCACAGGGTGTTTTTGAAGTACACTTGCATCAAAATATACCCCTATGTTTTCCAAAATCCATAAAACCGAAGAAAAGCTGAAATTAAAAAAGAAAAAAAAATTAAGAGGATGGAACCAAACCAGAAAATGTGTCTCTCATAATTTAATTGAAATCTTATTTCACTTAAACCTGTGTTGTCCTTCTCACTATTACCAAGCACAAAGAGAAAACTCTGTGCCTGGATTTCTAAGTCCAACAAAAATTCAAATTGATTTCAAATATTATTTAACATTCAAAGTTCACTCACGCCATGAGCAATTATAGATTATGCAGTTCACTAAGTAAGCAAAAAGTCTATACACCCATGTGGCACTGGAACTGGCTACCAAGCCCCACTGCTCAGAGGGCTGCACAGCAACAGAAATTCTGCACCACCCACAATTACACACTGCAGGAGAGTAAGGGGTGTGCCTGAGTTCTCATCCTATTTTTCTGCATCCTTAAGAAAAGGGCTCTGGAGAAAAAGATTTACAGATTCAATCACCTCAATATATATTCATAAGCTTTTTTCATATTAAAAAAGCAACCAATCCTCAACCTTTTCTAAGCACATTTTACGTAAAAGGAAAAGAACGTTTACAATTTACTTTCCAGGAAGCTTTGAGAATATATAATGTACTTCAAGACGAATTTGTAAATGCATTTCAAGAGCTGTGTTTTTGCCATCAAAATATATGAAGAAAAAAAAAGCATGATGTCTTAATTTAAGTTTCCACTGGAATGTCATTAACTTCAATGCTTTTAAAGCCTTCTGACCAAAAAGCCCATATTGGGAAGGTTGGCAGGGTGTCAGGAGAAGGAAAGGGATGACAGAGAAAATGCAAACACTTACCAGAACAAGACAAGTATCTACTAATGAAAATGTGCCGGAACGTCCTATTCCCGCACTGCAGTGAACTACTGCAGGTCCATGTTCAGGACTCAGTGAACCAGATTCTCTGACTTTAAACAGGAAGTTCAGGAATGAAGCTGGGGATTCAGGAACTCCGAAGTCTGGCCATGTAGTATAATGAAAATGAGAGATCATCCTGGACTCACCACTCTAGAAGTGAAAATAAATAAACACCAGGACTAGAAAGCATTCCTCTTTGGCTCAGTTAGCGCACATTTCCCCAGTCTCAATCAGTGGCTACTTTCTATTTTAAACTTCCCATTAAGACAAACAACCCAATAACTTGCTTCAAGCTGGATGACAACCAACAGTGTATGCTGAAGCAGTTTTATCTGAGTTGGTAATTTTCTCCTTTGCAATTATTACCACACGCATTTTTTTTCTTCTTCTCCAACTTCCAATATTATGTTTGGTTTGCTTTACTACTTACTCCCAAATAGTCTTCTTTGCCTACCAATAATGCAGTTGATGGCTGACAGCAGTTACTAGACAGCTAGAATTACCATGACCGAAAAAACCCATGTCAGCATTGTACACACTGCACTCTTGCTCAGAGCAAGTTTTAATGCCAAGAGGATTACATCTCCTTTCTTAGTACTAACCACATTACTGAGAGGAGCAGGAAGCCTTCCTTCCTGGAAAAGGCCTATAAAAATCCATACAGCAGGATGTCCAGCAAGACTTCTGCTGGACATCTCTTGTCTTTTTTAAGTAAAAAAAGGAGGACTACAAAATCATACAGCTGCTTTAGAAACACTCTAACAGAGTTCCTCTCCTAACATAACCAACTAACTGCAAGTACTGAAATGACAGCAAGAGAATATGTATATAAAATTTGGATCATATTTTTATGGAATTCACTTCAGACCTGCTGTTAAATGCTACTCCTTGCCACGGTGATTCTGAGACAAAATGATCACTGATTGTAGCTCAGGAATTTTAGAAATGTTCAGTTATTTTTACCCTCCCTCCATTACATCCAATTTTCCGCATAGACTGAAACCTACATAAACCTAGGCAAAGTTTGAACACAAAAGGATTTAAAATATCAGTGTATTCCAGAAAGGTATTTTTCTTCTTCAGCAACAGTGAAATATAGCCATGAAATTAAAATAAATTCTACTGTTCTTCATCTGGTCAGTCTGTTTCTACTTCTTATGAGAGACAACTTATGAAATTTCTTTGTGAAACTAAAATAATCCATTTCATGGTTTCCACAGTAACAAAAAAAAACCTCCCAATTTGTCTTTTGCCTTCAATGCCTGATACTGCAAGACTGCCAATACTTTCACAGAAAACAGTGGGTATTAACATGACTCCAGCCACTCTCAGATGCACAGTTATCTTACAGAAATATTTTGTCTTTTGGCTAGGTGCTCAACAAGGACAACAAAGGGTGATCTATGATATTGGGAAAACAAGTTTGTGCTAAGATTTCCTGGGAAAAAAAAAAGTATCAGGCCCTAAATTGTTTAAATATACTGGGACTTCCCTTTGTCTGGAACAAAGCATTGAAGAGTTTGCATCTTCTCTCCTACTGCTTTTCTGTACCTAGTTTTTCAAGTAGCAAGTTAACTCACAAATCAACTTACTGACATGTTTGCTTAAAAATCATCAAGGAGATACATTTTTCATAAGAAATCTGGAAGTAACACTTAAATAATTTCCTCTGTTTCTAAGAAAAATAATTCATCACTTTTGAAACAAAATGAAGAAGAAAACTGGAGAGGTGAGCTAAATGCACGTGCTAAGTAAAGGTTAAAGTTGCATCTTGTGAATCTAGACAGTCTTTGGTAATTGATACTTCCTACTTCAAGATTCTGAAAGAGTATTCCAGATGAAAGCATCCCTTATACCTCAAGAAGGCAAAAATGCCTTTTTTTGTCACCTCAAAAAAGGTGACCTGTGGAGTTTGTCTGGGCTTTTGTTTGCTTGGGGAGTTCTTTTGTATGGGTTTTTTACCTCAATCCCATCCCATAACAAGCACTGGCATCCCCTTCCTAAAGAAAAAAACCAAAGTATGGCTAAGTGTCTCCCTACTTACACACTAATCTGAAATAGTTCTTTCTAAAAGAGAGATGAACAGTGCTGTTGCATATGTCACTCATAGAATTACATTTTTCTTTCCCCTCTTGTATGAAGGCTTTATCCATCCCAAGATTTTCCATCCCTTCAGCTCATTATAAAAATACCTAGTCTCTTCATCTCTCTACAAGAGTCCCATTGCGAGGCACTGGAACCAGCTGGTCCATCTTTGAATTCGCAGTCTCTAATCCTACAGCCAAATCCCATTTGAGTATTTCAAACCTCCCACATTGCTCTCTTAAACAGAATGGCTCTTTCAAGTGGTGCTTGGCAGTCCAGCTGTACAGCTGAAACACTGCCTTTGTGTGGATCTGTACTAGCCTTTCTTAAACAACTCCCAGTAACTGAGCCATGCAGCACTTACATGAAGTGACATGGGACTGTTACGAGAAGGGGTTTGGCTTTTTGGTTCACAACTGCTGATGAACAAAAATTCAAATTTAAGTAACAACTAATTTAATTTGAAGTGTTACCAGGAAACTAGATAATCTTTTAAAATAAAAAACCATGGACTTCAAGACTCAGCCAACAATATAAAATTTTATATATTATACACAAGGGACATATTTCTGCATGGTAACTGAAAACTAGCTTGTACTATGGTAACCACAATGCAATCTTCCAAGATTTATTCCCTAGGACTAGCTACCCCCAAAAAAATCCTTGAATAATCATGGGACAACGTTTAAATAGCTTTTTTTTTTTTTTTTTTTAAATTGCTCAAACCATTCTAGTCGAAGTTTTAGGAACTACTGGGATAAGCTTTTCATAAATAACCAAGATAGCTAAAACTGATGAACTTGTAAAGCTGCACACTGCACAGCTCTGCATTGACTGCTGGAAACACCGAACCGACAGCATAATCAAAGGATGATCAAAGCACAAGCTCCAAGTTACAAGCAGAGATGCCCATGAGGACCTGAGCAGAAAAGGAATATGCTATTAGATTAACTTCCAGCAGAACAAGCCTTGCCATAATCTTTTTACAGTGACCTTCCAATCACTCAAAACAAAAAGGTGGAAAAATCTTAAGAGTAACTTCAAGTTGTTCAGTCACCTGAGAGTATAAACATGAATAAAACACTACCCAAATGCTCAAAGGTTAGGTTGGTGCCTTCAGTATCAAGTATAATAGAGGAAGACAAAAAAATGCTGGTCTGTCAAGTTTCACACACTCCTTATAAAAGCCTTCATTTCATAGTCGAAGTGCTACTGAAATGGTCAATTATACAAAGACCTAACACATCTACAACCCTACAGTGGTCCCATATTTAATGAACACACCTTAAGTTCATTAACTACTAATTTGATCATATAAAAATGAGAAGGCATGCTGTAATGGCAATATTCTACACACTGAAATTAAAAAACATCAACCAACTCCTACCAGAGCCTCCTCTACTTCTTCATGCATAATGGCCAAAATGTTTTTCAAAACTTAAATAAAAATGGCCTTGAGGATAAGGGGGCCAAATAATCATCACAAACATTCTGGTTCATCCACAGGATCAGCTAGTGAGGGCCATTAAGCAGTCTTGCATTACCTTAATCTTACAGTCACAGCCACACAGAAGCTTGGTACAAAGTTGAGAATCCATTTTACTCATGGGTTTTTCCAAATATTTGCTATTTGTGGAGGACTCAAGATTCCACTTGGGATTTATTAATGGTCCTTATTCTGAAGTATCACATCACCAGTGTCACATCAAATTGAGTTCATTTCTCCTATCCCTTCTGCCTCACCAAATATTTTCTTTGCAAACCTCTCCTTCTACTGCTGTATTCTAACTTCCAGAAACTCGGTCTGAGATACATTTAGAAAGGCTCCTTTTGCAATTTCAAATTCCACTGCTCCATTCCCACACCTAAGCAATCCCTGGTTTCCCTGAAGATATGATGTTCATTTGCCCTCACACAGCTTGTCTGAATTCCTCAGTACCTGTGTAGTAGTTTTGCTTATAAGCATTCATTACGTGTCACACTCTTTCTCAGTATATCGGGATTGCCACACCAGGAATTACTGAGAACAAAGTTTTCTTTCTCTAAAGATCAATACATAAAGTTGTGACATTAAGGGGGAAAAAAGCTAAAAGCAACAATAAAGAATAATACAAAAATACACATTCAACACAAGGTGGAGTCTTTCACAAGTCAGATGGCAAGATCTAACAGTTTTCCTGCAACATTGTCAAAAACATAACAATCCCATCCAACACAAGGTTATTCTGCAGATTTAATAAAAGGCTCTCATACACCTATCACTTCTCCAATTAAGCTTGGAGACTTTGCTTCGAATCACAGCCATGCAACAGCTTCACACATAAATGATTAAAAAATTTTAACATGAGCACAGGATCTACCTTCCACCCTTATTTTCCAACAGAGGCACTGGTTGGTAGAAGCCTTGACTGTAAGTCTTTATTCAGGGAGAGTTCTGAACCTGAGCTTTTACAGTAGAAAGCAGCACACAACTTTCCAAAAAGCTGACAATTGACACCACCTAACCCATGGAGGATACACAATGAACAATAGTGGAAAAGCAGCTTCAAATGTCTGTATTCTAAAATGCAGACAGGGTCAAGCAAAACAACAAGGAAATTCTAAAATAATCACTAGCAAAACAAAGAACATTAGGAATCTTTTCAAAATTTTTGGAAAGATACCAATAAACACCATTTTCTCTCCAAAGCTTTACTGGACTGTGTTAGCCCCAATAACAATTTTTTTTTTCCTAGAACAGATATTAAAAAAAAAAAATCAAACCAACAAATGCCTTGATCTAATCCTGAAAAAGATCAGCCCCCAACCCCACCTATATTTCTAAGTAATCTTCCACAAAAACAACAACAAAACCAACCAAATATTCAGAGGCTGTTTCATTGGTAACAACATAAACAAACACTTTACTCTTCATACACCCCTATTTTGCTTATGTCTTAAAGAGATTTGCTACAGTAAGACAAATCTACTTGAGCTCAGAATGGTTGCATTATAAAGACAACCTTGGTGCTCTCTGTTTTCAAGGAAATACTAAAATTTAAGTATTCCTGGCATTCAGAGTATATTTTGTTCATGAGTCATCCTATATTCCAGGCATTGAGTGGCTAAATGTCTTACACTCTGCCTCCACCAAAGGCGCCTCCAGAATAACTTATATAAACACAGTTAAGCTCACATTTCAAGTTACTGCGAATACTCAGTTCCCACAAGTTTTATGGTATAATTATCAAATTCTTACAAAAAGCTGCATGTAACATTGACAGTGTTTGTCTAGAAACTATGCAGGTTTTTTTTGATTGGGTAACCAAGTATGTTGTGCTTCTTCTAGTGGTTTCATATAATAATTATGCTTTGGAGTTAATATTCATGGAGCCTTGCCAGAGTGCTAGAGAGATAAAATAAAAATTCATTAAAGAAAGACTGGTGAGTATTTGTGAAACTGATTTATATGGCACACAAGAAACTCTACAGTGCTGACAGGCCTGCACCGCACTGCAAAACAAACCCAGAAATTTAAGTGCTCAGTAGTTCCAACTCAAGAGCCTACTATAGTATACATTGTGCTGTTCCTTGAGCCATTTCTGCATTTTCCAGTTAATGTTATGTTCAAGCACACACATGTAAAGCAAACTGAATCCTTTGAAAATAGGAAGTTTAAAAGGGGCAAAATCAGCCAAACAATTCAACAATGAAGCCTTTTTGGTAGTTAGGAAAACTTCCCTCAGCTTTCCAAAAGGAAGAGTTGTTCTTTTTCAAGCACTAGCTTGCCAGCATTACTCCTCTTTCTTTTGCCTTTGCTGCCAATAAACAAACTAGTAAAGAGAAATCTTCAGGTCAACAGGACAATATTTCATGAAGTTCTTCTACCATGGAAAAGACTAAGGAACAACATGCCAAGTTTTATCATGTTGATCTCATGAGGAAGGTTCTGAATTAATTAATATTATCTCAGAATACCATCAATAGTTACTATAAATCCAAATATTTAGGAACAAATATATCAACAGTTGTATAATATAACAGGCAGAACATCTTCAAGCTTTCCTTTCCCAAATTCTCTGACAAAGACAACCTTGAAAACTTGCCATACTCGCAATTTCAATTAATATAAGGCAAGATTTACAGGGAGAGAGAATATCTTACAAGACATAGCTGGAACAAACAGACAAGCTCTTCAATCCTGTCTTCCACTCTGAAACAGAAGCAGCAAATTCCAACCCAAGCTCAGGCCAGGAACAATTTTTTTGAGCTTAACTTGGTTAAATTGTCAAAGTGCTTAATTTTTTAAGAGAAAAGGATGGTTGGTCCTGTGGAGCAAAAGGGGAGGTAAGCAACAGGAGATAAAGTTACCTATCTACAGGTGATCACCCCTCCCCCCAAAAACTTAAAGACAGCTGGACTAAATTACACAGAAAACTCAAGTTCCACTTAAAAAAAAATCAGTAATTACTCAGTTGGGTTTCTGAGATTCAAAGGAAATCAGAATTTTCCACTCCTGTGTTCCTCCCTACAGGTTAATTCTTACAGCTCCTCTTAGAATCACCACTACCATCATTTAGAATTCAGCACGTTATGGTACCACCAAATGGAAAATACAAGTACACAAATGCCGAAGATGTTATCTCTCTTATAATATAGATTGAGGTCTAACTCACTTGCTTATTTCCACACAAACACCTTCAACATTCTCAGAAGCAAAGTGCATTCAAATTTCCAGTGTAAAAGCTCAATCAAACCTGAAGTGACATCATGCTAAGTGGTTCTCATGATACACTTAAGTCCATGAATAGGACCTGTACAGACTGAGAAAAGCTTACGTTGATATTTTCTAATTGCAGTAGATGCACTGTGTAATAGGATTTGACGTCTTCGGACACTAGCCTCACACGGAAACCTGTTTCACTGAATGTCATAACTTCCTCTTCTTTTGTTGGCCAGTATTGTGCACACTTCACCTAATGGATTTTTTAAGGGAAAGAAAAAGAAGGAGAAAAAAAAAAAAGAAAAACCTTGTTAAACATCCCAGTATCTCGGGCTTTGCATGTGCAAATACTGAGACCACATTGTTCAATACAGTAGACTCCAGTACCTGCTCCCACTTTTAAGAATTCTTAAAGTCCATAATGTTTACAGCCAAGTTACTACTTGGCTGCTTTATGTGTTTATGCTTTGTTTCATCACATGGCTAACATGTTGAGATACATCTTAAGCCTTCCCTCTCCTCCCTCTAGCTCTCTACAGGGAACTGAGATCTCTGCTCAGCTATTTCAGCATTTCCCCCCTTTCTTTCTGACTTGCACACCTGCACATTTACAGAACTCATGCATCACACCCAGTTCTACCCAGGCTTGCTGAATACTGGAAGGTTCTAGTGAAAAAAAGAATGAACAAACCAAGGCAAAACTATTCTTTGTCTTGTATTCCTCTTGCTCTGCACTCAAACTTTCTGCAAGAAAATTTTTGCACAAGAAAATAGGTGACTTTTTAACAGACCAGTCAAATTTTTTTCACTAATCTGCAATGAATAAAAACCATAAACCTCAAATGACATGCATTTGTAACTAAAATCTGTAATGCTTTTTTAGGCACAGTAGCAGAAAAACTACACTGTAACAGAAGATTTGTGTATTCTGCACATATGCCACCAATTTTAAAGAATCAAAAGTAACTAGATCAACTTGACCCTTCTTGGGCAGCAGTCTGCCTTCATTGTTACAGCTAACATCCCTATATAACAAATACACTACTGTGTTACATTTAGAAGAATTAAGGTGAAGATACTTGTTTTCCCACCTTCCATTTTGTCCTTTTTTGTCCAAGGAACACCTTACACTGCCTCTACTCCTCACCAGCTCTATCTGCACATCCTCCCTTCCCAGAATGTTATTTTCACCTTTCTGGAAGTACGTTTGTTAGATACTATTTCCACTAAACTGTATGTCTTTGCTCCCTCACTTCACTCATATTAAATACACATTATGCTGCACACCACTGAGAATGTTTGTTAGTTCTTCTAACATAACAATCAAACATTGCTCAACTGTATTAAAATTGTGTGGCTTATTTTACAACTTTAGGCCTAATGTCACTTACCGATTCTTTTTCAACAATCCTGTTCAGCATGACAACTGCTTTGGTTTGTTGTTGCCATACCATTAACCAAAAATGACAACATGTATTAGGTAGTGGACCCTGTGTAGTAAAGAATACAAAAACGGGCATGAGAATGTGTAGGCAAATCAGTGTTTGAGCACAGTTAATAGTTCACTGTGGGAAACAGGAAAAAGTCTTCCTCCTAAGTTTAAACAAATTATTAATAGAATGATAGAAATGGCAGGCAAGAAAGTAGCCACATGCACAGATCATTCCAGGACCTAAAAGGGCTGGGGTTTTTTTAAGAAAAAAAATACCAAACAAAACCAAACAACAAAACAGTAAGAACTCGGGGAAGGGATATTTTGGTTTAAGCATCAATACTATTGTGCTGTTAGAAGAAAAGCTACCTGAGGCATGCTCAGAATGTACAAGATAGATTAAGGGGTAGAAGTTTTGCTGTTACCTTTTTACAAAAGAACTGAAGAAAACAGCAAGAAATATTTGAGAAGCTTCATATGCAGTAAATTACTCATTCTTCAATACCCCCTTTAGCTTTTCTTACAACATAAAATAATCTGTTTGCAACTACATCACACTGGCAGTTAATATGAGATACTTGTAATTCATGGAGACAAGAAACCATCCAAAAACTGTACAAATCCCCCTCCCTAGATTCTCAATCCCTGTAATAACCCAGTAATTGTACTACTTACCTGTGTTAAAATATAATATCTCTGGGCTTCTTCTATGACCACTAGGCTGGCATTGATATAGTCATTCTCGGTGTTCTGGAGTTTTACACGACTGTGATCATCTAAAATTCACAGAAAATTAAGAATTAATGATGCATCCATCTCAATGAATAACAGGCAGTTATTAATCTAACAGGCAAGTTTAGGTCTGACAAGCAACTAGAACTAAATTCTGCAGTACAATCCAAACAGCAAACTACAAATGTAAGTGAAACTAATTTCTCACATAACTTTGATAACTGCCCCATCCTCCCCTCGGCATTCCATCAGAGTAATTTCAGGCAGCTATTAATAGAAGCTGCTCAGAATACTGGAATACCTATTTTTCTTTTAAAAAATCCAACCAAACAAAATAACCCTCCCACACAAGCCTAAAAGTCCTCACAGTCATCCCTCAGTAGTTGCATTTTCTTAATACAACAGCACCACAATTCACACCAGACAACACTGTCCTGTCACACCAGATCACTCCACTGCATGGTTTCCTAAGTTCAAAATTCCAAGATTTCTGGAGAACTGAAGTTTCAAAGTTTGACGCAGAATCATAAAGTTAAGCTCACACAGCTAAAAAAACCCAAATAAAATCTACTTGCAGTAATTCAAGCCAGGCTTTGATCAATTTCATTTTCCCTGTAAGCTATTGTCTAATATTATACAACATAAAATACTAAAAAGGCACATGCAAAACCGAAAATATTCAACCAACCATCCAATTAAATAAAGCCTAATCTAACTAAATGGTTTAATCTCAAAATTACACAAGCAAGCCTGACGATTCCCCTATTTATGACAGAGACAAGCAAAGGCCTCTGCTTAAAATTCTACCATTAATATGAGAAAGATTATCATACTGTCAAACTAAAAAACGGCACAGTAAGAAGTCATTGTGGTTCCTAGAACCTTTTAGTATCTGATTTATGAACCTCCAGGAGACATTTAGATAATCAGACTTGTTCACAGTAAGCAATCCTCCAGCCATTTATCAGTCACTGTATTAAATAAACAGCACTTTCAGTTTAAAATTTGTACACAATTACATGCCAGAAAACGAGATTCAACTGACTGTAAACCTCCTGAAGCTCAATACCTAGCAGACTAAGAAGAGTAAATAAAAAATAGCAAAGTAAAATGAATTTAAGAAACTTCAACGTATTTCAGGAAGAGATGGAAGAGATTCCATAAGGAAACTGACAGCAGAGTGACTTATGATGCAATACCAGTTTTTAAAACTAAATTCACCTGGTCTAACCCACAAAACTCAATTAGGGCCCAGACTGCTGTTAAAATGCCAGCCTACCCATCCTTACACCGAAAGGATCACTTCCTTTACACAAGTACTTTGGGAAACACACAAAGCCATGAGCTTTGACATTAGCAACTACCAAGTATCAAATCCAGCACAACTACAATAGCTGAACTCACAGCCAGCCTGTACAGCACAATGCTTATCTCAGAAATCCATTAATATTAACCTAGACAGTCAAAAAGCTGACAGCAATTGAAAAACAGTTACTGAACTAGACTCTTCTTCTACAGACTGCTTGTATGATTGAATATGAATATGTTCCATGTGTTTGGAAACCTGCGAAAAGTACATTTACGAGGTCTTGATCTGCCTTTACATTCCCCTCATCTATCTGCTGTTGGCAACTGCCAAAGATGATCTTGCTGGATTCAAGTAAAGAAGTCAACAGTAAAGTAGAACTGCTTTGCTGTTGCTGAAGCACTCAAATTTGGGGTTGTTGCCCTACCTCCCCTTAGCTCCTAGTTTTTATATGCGAACAGGCAGAGAACAGAAACATGCTGAAAATTTATTTTTTATATAAAAGCATGAGAATTATACTGGGTTAGTCTGTTTTCACTAGCATTTCAGTTTTAAGGCAACACCATCTTGACTTTCAAGAGTCTTAAAAGATTTATGATACCCCTGTGTGAAGAAAAAAATATTATCAGAGCCAAGACACAACAAAATTAAGACATGTATTTTAAAGTAAAATATATCTCTTTGTATTATTTTGCCAGGAGAGGAAAGCATTCCTTTTTCGTTTCATGTATCACTTTATCTGAAGTGTTTCTACTGGAAAGAAACCAAGACCTCTGTAAATATTACATGTCATTTGCCAACAGGAAAAACTTAAGATCTTGTTATAGTAAATCACACATACCGGTACCAGTGTTCTCGGAAAGGTGACGCAAGCAAGCGCTGTTAACAGTTTAATCACCCAGCGGCAGCTGCTGTACTGCTGCCAGCAGCAGAGAGCTGCAGCCTCTAAGGAGGTTTCCTGCTTTAATCCTCACATTCTCAGCTTAATTTTTTCCCTTCTTATAAATTCTGCTTTGTAAACATGACAAATAAAGCTCTGCAAATTGTTTTTTTTTCAAGTTCCTCTAACAACTAATTCTACGCAAAAACAGCCTCCCTCTCCCTCCCCATCTAAAACAGCAGAGATCCTGCAAGCACTCTGGCAGACAGTCCACAGGACAAAGCAAGCCACTAGAATATATTGATTTCCCTTCTTTCAAGGGATGAGGTTCTTAAAGGACACAATGACCTAGAAACCTCATTCAAACCCTGGCATGCTCTTCTGAATTAAGTGAAGCAAGCCAGCTTTTAACAGTGAGTTAGCTGTAACGTATTTCCCGTACATACATAATTTCCAGTTACAAAGTACTTAAGATTTGTATGAATGATAAACCTATCTTTAAGATAAGATTTATCTTATGTGTTGCCATGCCTACAGCAGCTAAAATACAGTACTCATTTTCTGAAGTGCTAATTCCCCTATTTCAACAAACTATGAAGCCTGAAAAGGAAGTGGAAACCTTAAAAATTACTCTCATTCTGGCTCCTGCACTGAAAAAAAACACTCCCAGAATGACCCTGTAAGAAATAAGCAAACTCTGATTACCCATTTCCAGTGAAACCCTGCCCCACTGACAATACTTCCCATGTCTCAAATAATGCCAAGATTTCACACTGCCCATCAAGCTGCTCACTCCCTGCTTAATAGAAAATTACAGATCCAGCTTAAACCAAGATACGGAATGTTTGGCATTTTACATCATGCAGGTCTTGCAGCTGGTTAATGAAAGGTTTTCATTAAAATCAACTGTGTTTCTAGAACACTGTATAACTTCAAAATAATCTTTTATCCAAGAGATGTCTCTGGTCCCCCAAATATAGAGCTATTAACAATAGAGGAGGGAGAAATGCTACTTAGTGGATTAAAGAAAGTCATAAATAAAACATGCAGCTGCAAGCCATCCCAGTGACCCTGCCCAACCTTTCCCGCCTACCAACAAATCCCCTCCACTTCACTAATCTAAATCTAATCTATCTGAGCTGCTAAATTATTCAAATTGCAATATTCTGTCACTCAACTTACAGTCACAAGTTTCAGAGGTAGCCTAAGGCAAAGGAAAGGCAAAATTACTTTTCCTTACCACCCTGTCACTGGTTGTATACAATGAATGTCATCATATCAGTCATGGCCTAGCTCACAACTGAAATATATTCATATCAAAGCATATGTGCCACTCCTGCACAGCATCCTTACACTTGTAAGCAGGACTATGGGAAAAAATGTTAAGACACATTAAAGTTTAGATCAGCATGTGCTATAAAATTCCCCTCTTCCCCAACCCCAAAGGAAGAAGTATCTCCAGACTCAACAGTACAGAGTGTATTTTATGTTTCATGTGGTAAGATATTTTAGAGAATCATTAGATAATGTCATAAAAATCATGGACAAGAAATGCAGCAGACTTATTTTGGGCTGAACATCTCTCTGTTCTCAGCACATACACTTGAAACACAGGATAAAAAGGGAACATTCCTGCAATGATAATTAATCAGCATCATGTGTAAAACCATTCAAATCAGCTCCAACTCTGTCTCCTGTAAAGCACAATACTCTTCATGTTCCTCTTCTGTACTCTATGCCAACTGTAAGCCTATGGTTGAAAGATCTGACACAAAATCTACTCAAGGCCACAGGAAGAAAACATGAGAAATCACTGCCTTGCAAGATCTTCCAAAAGCAACATGATATATCAGCAAAAATGCTCAGATGACCCAGGTTCTTGAGCCACACACCATATTACAAAGGAAGGTTGAAGAGAAAACTATGTAAAACCCCATCTATCCTCCAAAGGCAAAAGAAAAAAAAAATCCTGCCAATTTTGCTGAGGGGATTTCCTTCTTGCCTGTAAATCTGGGAACTCAGCTCTAAAGGTGTTTACAATCAATCTGAGACACTAGACCCCTCTGATAACAACTAAGGATAAGATGTAGAAGGAAACTTAATTACAGAAATCTTTGGAGTTTCTTTAAAATTATTAATAAAGAATAACAACCTCACACGTTACCTTCCTCTGTTAACAACATTTTCTGAGAAATGGTTTCATCTGTCCGGAAATGACTGGCTGTCAAACTAAACCTATTTCAGATTAACTTCCTGTTTCAATAGTACTATGAAGCCAAAATACTTCTCTGCCTGTTCTAGACTAATGCCAAACTATTAGATTGTTATTTTTTTCAGCTAGGCAGTAACTCTTGAGGGCTTTTACCAAACCAATCTTATACGTGCTACAGCCCTTTAGCCAACAAAAATGGATGCTAACAAAAATACTTATGAAACTGGAAACACTGTGAAACTCAACTGCAATGGGCAGAGATGATTAGCCTTTCCCAGCAAACACAAATCAATTTTTACCTAGAAATGTATGTAGCAGACACAAGTTTGTTTCAGTGTACTTGTCCCAGGAATCACAGTTGAAATGGGGCAAATCAACCCAAACTATTTTTTCCTGTACTTGTAATTGACATATTTTCCATAAAACAGAATAATCTTTGCATTTCCTCTTGCAGACACACCACCTCAGATTTTAGAGTGGCTTGGCTGCTATCATTGTTAACAAACCATTTTCTCATTGCTTTTGGGGAAATAAAACTCTTTCTTTAAATTCTATCTACAGTATGATTAAGTAGCTAGATCTTAGAAGTCCAACAGCTGGGTCTGAAGGTCTTTGACTATTAGAGCGTATTAGTATCACCCGTTTTTGCATCTAAACATGGTTAAAAAGTAGCAGAATTTGCAAAGTGAAGGACTGAGACATCAAGATTGTGTGAGACTGAGCTGTCTCACATTTCTGCAACACCAGGTCCTTGCATACATGCACCACAATTACATGTATTCACCACAGTGACCAAACCATGCAGCTTTTATCCTAGCTGCTTTGAAATTTAGGCACTGCTACCTTGAAATTGTATTTATCATATACTCCCTTCCAAGCCTCTTTCTCCTCCTGACTCTCATCATTGTTGCTGAAGCAATTATGAGTCATATTTGAAAACACAGAAGTAAAATTCAGGAGGAATTCACTAGCTCAGAGTGTTTTGCTCTGTTCTCCTGATACAGCTTTGTTCCTAGTGCTCAGTTCTGTAAGCTATCTAGATGGACCAATTCAAACCATCTTTCTTTCATAAATGTTAAAAACTGACACATTCCTCATAAACTTCACCATCTTATTCAGTTCATTCATCATGTAATAACTTATGTCAGAATGTAATGGCTCTAGCCCTTTCCTGAGCCCAACCACTACTTCAATACTAAATTTTATCTGTCTCTCTGCTTTTGCACTGGGTCCAGGAATTAAGACAATCATTTATATTTTTTTCTACTGGCTAAACATGCATTTCAGAAGCAGGCTTTGCCATGACTAAGGCAGAGGCATTTGATACTCTTTGCTATTGTGAAAGGCATGCCACAATTAAAGAAAATGTTGAGCTCCAAAGAACAGCAGCAGATGAATACAAGTCACATCTGTAAGGTATTACTGGAGGCATTATTACATGCTACTTAATAATACAATATATTTTTACTTATTTTAGAAGCACTATTTTTAAAAAGAAAGAAAAAAGCACAAATATTTTGAAAGTAAATTTTCACTCCCTTTGCATAAATTCCATTCATATATGGGAGAAACAGTAGATAAATGCATGTATACAGCTTCTGACATGGAAATCGTGTAGGATGTTAGACCCAGGACTAGAATATGAGACTTCTGGGTTCAAATCTAATTTCCTGCCTTCTCGTCTTACAAGCCCCATCGCAACTTAGGTATGAAACAGAAAAAGGAATAGAACACCTCCTTCAGCACCAGTAAGATGCTAATGCTGTGCTGTAACAGGACAGCAAAGCTGGGACACCCGAGTGCCTCTGCACAGACTAATGCATGTCCACCACAGGCCTGTCTCCATTTCCTGAGCCTACGGTGAAAGTCAGGGAGCCTTGCCTCATCTGAGGCATCTCCCTCAGCACTGGACACTTCTCCAGTGGAACGCCATGCAGACACAGCAAGGAAGCCATGAACTGAATTCCCAAGTTCAGTTTCACCAGCATGCAGCACAGGGGTTCAGCATCACGCCAGACTGAACCCATTTGGTGCCAATTCACTGAGCCAGGGGAGCATCCTGGCAGCAGCCTAAGGAGCAGCACAGTGCTGCATCTGACCTGTGTGACTCAATCCAAGACCCTTCCCGTGCTATTTTGAGAAGTGCTATGCACATGCTGTCACCACAACTTTCAACTGGAAACAAGGAGCTCAGCACTTCTCCAAATCTTACAATAGGTATTCAGATCAGGCTCTCAAACAAAAAGCCCCAATGTACCAGTAACCCTTCAAAAACTCTAGATCCAGTAACAAGGTAGCCTTTAGAACCCTTTAGTATCCTGGGAAACTTCATAAAGAACACATAAACACATTATCTGTCCCAGCTTTAGCATACTGCAAAAAAATTAAGGCTGTACAATTTTTTCCCCATCTGTAGCTCACATAACTTTTTGCAGTAATTTTGGCTGAAGTAAAATGCTCATGAAAAGAAGCCTACAACACCTCTGTAGCAGAGAAGCTGGTCTAAAAATAGCTCTTTTCATGTGAGACAAAAGATCATTATGTCAAAAAGACCATTTTATGGTGAACAGTAGAAGTACAAAGCACTCCATACCTTATTTACTATACAGGCAAAACCAACAAAATCTCAAGCATTTTTTAAAGTAACAGCAGAAATTGAGTTGCATTTATCCACACCACCTTACAAATGTGCAGAATCACTCAGCCCAAAACTAAAGCATTTCTCTTAGTCAAGGCTTATTAACTTAACCTCTATACTCATTTTTTTACAACAGATAAAGCACTATTAAACAAATAATTTCCCTGTAAGAAAAATATCCCTTAAACATTACTCTGCAGCTCACAAAAATTTACCTATACACTAATACCTACGATCTATATACTAATACCTATAATTTGCAACCATCTCTCATTCACCATTCTGTACAATGAATATAACATGCGGATTCTTCTTCCTCTTGCTATACACATTTGTGTATGCATTACCAAAAACCCCACATTTATCACAGGATACATGCCTACAGAAATAAACAAAATGCAAAATTTGCAATGACCATGATTTATTACCTCCAAGGTAAGAGAAGGTCTAGTAGGTTTACTGCAATGATTGCAGGAAAGATACTCACATGGACTAACATCTCTGTATCTGTTTCGATTTCTGTTTTCTGGATATTTTGCAACTCTGTGAGGGTAGTCACTGGATTTATGTCGGATTTCCTTAAAAACACAAAAAAGTAATTGACTTATAGCCAGCAACCTGATTAAGATTAATGTTCTACACATACTATTAAGCAACATTATTAATAACTACCATTTTTCATACCAACTTTTACTGTCCCTAGAGTCATTTTCACTCAGAAGACACATCTCATTCATGGCCAAATTGTTACCATTTAGATCTTCCTACATTTGACTAAAACTACCAAACATAAGCACCATCTGACAAGCAACCAATGCATCAGGACCAAAGGACAAAAAACACAAACCCCAGATATTTATTGCACTTACAGTTTACCTCAGAGCTGCACATTATCTCCCAAAGCAATAAGAGACTCAGATGCAACAGCAGGATTCTGCTGGCTCCTTTACAATGCCTGGCAGTGTGAAACCCCACAAAGGTAAGTGAACGAGTTAATGATTTTATGGCTACTATTAAGAGCCATAAGATTATTGGTGGTTTGATGGCTCATCCCATACAGCTGTAGTTAAACATGAACCAATATGAAGAATTCTAGAGTCACAAATATCAATGTGAATCAAAGCCTGCTTCTTCTTCCACATTAATACAAACCTTCTAAATAATCTGTGAGATATTCAGACTCACACACTATTTTAAGGACCCTACTGTTCACATGTTCTGAATTTCTTGCCTGAGTGCATCTTTTCTACAGCACCAGTAAGATTCACAGAATTACCTTATGGAGAAAACTGAAAACGGCCTTCAACGTATTCTACTCTGTCTTTACATCTCTGTACTGATGCCATTTCAGCAGAAATGCTGCACAGTACTGAATTAACAATATTTTACTTTGAATTCTCCTTCTGTTTCTAGATTATGTTGCTACATTTGATCATTATGTTCCAAAGGGCATTTAAACTTCTTATTACAACTGAGCATTCTTTGGTCTTCTCAATGTTCCCACTATCTTTGTCTTCAAACTTCCTAAATAGCCTAGTCTATTCCCAGACAAGGAACATGGCCAAAAAGGGCATCAGCGGAAATACAATATACAAAAGAAAGCTACAGTTTTTAGCATTAGTTGCATGACCTTTCTTTCAAATGTAGTGCCAACCTGCAAAGAACATAAATCACAATGTGGAGCAGCAACCGCCAAGCACCAATACTCCACATGTTTGTATAAAAATCCCTTGATCTATTAGGTTTTGTATTTTGATACAGCACACTGGAACTTCTCTAGTTTACATGGTTAACAAAATTTGGGAGCTTGCACCTCTGGCAGGCATTCACACCCAAGTTCCCATGAAAGGTAAATTTTGTATTATTCAGTAACAGGATGCAACATATTTTGCTTCTTAAAGCACCTGCATCATCAGTGCACAGAAACAGACCTATACTTTGCTAAAGAAACATTAGAAACACTACTACAGTGATGGCGTGGGAGGGTAGGCTTGCTAAAAAGAACTAAACTTCAGGAAGTTTAATGACTAATTCTAGAATCAGTTTTCCCACATAACACTCAGCCATCACACAGAATCACAGCACGTCCAGAGCTGGAAGGGACGCACAAAGATCATCAAGTCCAACTCCCGACTGTGCACAGAATAACCCGAAGAACCACACCATGTGCCTGAAAGCATTGTCCGAACCCGTCCTGAATTCTGGCAGGCTTGGTGCTGGATGCTACTTATTTGTAATACAGATATATCCCAAACTGCAACATCTGAAATACTGCCGTAGAGATACTGTATTTGAAACACATATAAATCAAATAAATTACTAATTTAACAGAGAAAAAAGATAATAATAATTTGAAGTCAATAAAGAAAACTTTGGGATTTGGTTTTCTTCCCTCATTTATGAAAGAGTGCTGTGAAATATTGCGGGCTTAAATAACTGCTCCAGTGATACCAGCTGATACCTAATGTCTGCTTTATGGAACTGACTGTTCTTGGAAGTTCTTAATCTCGTGAACAAAAAAAGTGCCAATACTCTATTTTTTTTAAGTGGCACTCGTGTGGGGGCCCCGCAGCAGACGCCGCGCTGGCCAAGGCAGCGGGTACGGGCGCTGAGAAGGCAGCATGGGCGCCTGAGGAGCCGCACGAACCCGCAAGGGGAGGGGGCCCCAAGCCTTCGCCGAACCCGTACTATCGGGCACAGCCTCCCACACGGCCCGCGGGAGTCCCGCAGGGGCTGCCCCAGCTCGGCCCGGCCCCGCTCGGTTCAGCCCCGAGGGCAGCGCGGNGGCTGCGGCGAGCGCGCACATACGCTCGCGACCGGGTGTCCCGCAGCCGGCGCCGGGCGCATGCGCGGGCTCGCCCCGCCCACCGGGGGCCGTCGGGATCCGCCTCCCCGGGAGGAGGAGGCGGGAAGCACCTGGAGTGACGTCACTGGCCCGGCGGGACCGGGGCCGCGCTCAGGTGTCGTGGGGGCTCGGTAGGGCCGACGGCTTCGGTCGCCAAACGGCCACTGAGCGTTTGTTGTCACAAAAATCACGGACTCAGTTCGGTGGGGAAAGATGTCCGAGGTCACTGAGTCCAACCTGTGGCCGAACATCACCGCGTCAACCAGACCATGGCACTAAGTGCCACATCCTTCTTTAAACACCTCCAGGGACGGTGACTCCACCGCCGCCCTGGGCACTCCGTCCCAGTATTTAATCACCCGTTCTGTGGAGAATTTCTTCCTAATGTCCAACCTGAACCTCCCCTGGCACAGTTTTGAGGTATGGCCTCTCGTCCCGGTAGCCTGGGAGAAGAGACCGACCCCCACCTGACCAGACCCTCCTTTCAGGCAATTTTAGAGAGCGATAAGGTCACCCCTGAGCCACCTTCTCTCCAGGATAAGCACCCTCAGCTCCCTCAGCCGATCCTCGCAGGAGGTGCTCCAGACCTCCACCAGCTTCATTCCCCTGCTCTGCAGATTCTCCAGAAGCTCAATGCCCTTGCTGAACGGAGGGGCCCAGAAATGAACTCAATATTCGAGGTGCAGCCTCACCGAAGTGCATGCAGGGGGATTATCACTGCCCTGGTCCTGCCGGCCACACTATTGCTGATACAAGCCAGGATGCCATTGGCCTTCTTGGCCACCTCCACACTCTGCTGGCTCACGTTCAGCTGCTGTTGACCACTGGTCCTTTGCCACTGGGGCACTTTGCAGCCGCTCCGCCCTCAGCCTGTGGTGCTGCATCGCTGTGCCGGTGTCAGTGAGCGGACACAGGCTCGAAGGGCGCATGAGCTCTTCCAGCCGCCGGCAAGCCCCCGGCCCGGCTCCGCATCGCACTCCCCGCGCTGTGCCCCGCCGGCAGCCACTGGTTCCGAAAAGCAGAAGTGCGGAGACACGGACGTGTCGGACAGACAAATCACGGCAAGGCTCGCCGTCCCGAAAGCAGAAACGCCATGTCCCGCTGCGATTGCCTCACTGGGACAGAAAATCCCTTAGTGGACGGCTTCGGCAGACGCCGGGCAAGGCCGAGGGTCGGGCCGGGTCAGAGAGGGCTGCGCTGCGCGGGCTGCTGGGGACAGCGCCTGTGGCCCTCGGGCAGGTGGGGGACGCCTCGTGCCTCAGCACAGGTCGCTGGGTAACGCCTGGCGCCTTAAAAATGTGTGAATTAGTGCCACAAAGGGGAACTGTGTACCATCAGTGTGGGTGCCAAGAGGATGGAGCCAGGCTCTTCTCGGTGGTGCCAAGCAATAGGACAAAAGGCCACAGGCAGAACTGATGCACAGGAAGTTCCACCTGGATTTGAGGAAGAACTTCTTTATTGTGCGGGTGCCCGCACAGTAGAACAGGTTGCCCAGAGAGGTTGTGGATTTTCCCTTACTGGAGATATTCAAGAACCGTTTGGACTTAATTCTGTGCAATGTGTTCTAGGATGACCCTGCTTGAGCAGGGAGGCTGAATCAGATGATCTCTTCCAATCTTCCCCATTTTGTGAGAGGTTACAGTGCCTCCCCATGCCCCGGTGACAGTCCTGCCCACGGCCCCGCCGCTGCCTTCTTTCCCGCGGTTTCCTGTCCTGAACCTTAACTCCTGGCACACCCTTTCCCTGCCGCAGGCTCTCCCCCACCCTCAACACGGCCCCTCACGGACTGGGAGGTTTCCCTGGAAACGTTTGTATCTGCTCTCGCCCACGCCCAGGGTCTTCCGCCCAGCCCTTACTCCCCAGCCGCTCCCCTCGGCTTCCCTGCCCGGCCGCCACCGCTCCCCGCTGCCGCGGGCCCCGCAGAGTGCCCGGCACAATGCGCCTGCACACGGGCAGGGGCTGGGCGTGTCAGCTGTGGTGTGACTGACAGCTGAAGGACAGGATGCCAGCCAGAGGGACGGCACGGACCTGGACAAGCTGGGGAAGTGGACCCGTGGGAACCTCATGAGGTTTTACAAGACCCAGGGGTCAGGTCAAAGCCCAGTATCAACACAGACTGGGGTCTGAACAGATGGAGAGTAGCCCTGCCAAGAAGCACTCGGAGGTGCTGGTGGGTGAGAGGCTGGACACGAGCCAGCAGTGTGAGCTTGCAAACCAGAAAGGCAACCACGTCCTGGGATTCTGCCCCTCTACTCTGCTCATGAGACCCCACCTGGAGTCCTGCATCCAGCTCTAGAGTCCCCAGTACAGGAAAGACATTGACCTGTTGGAGCAAGTCCAGAGAAGGGCCACCAAGCTGATCAGACAAATGCAGGACCTCTCTTATGAGCAAAGGCTGAGAGAATTGGGATTGTTCAGCCTGAAAAAGAGAAGGCTCAGGGGTGACCTATTTGTGGCCTTCCAGTACCTGAAAGAAGCCTACAAGAAAGATGGAGAGATACATTTCAGAAGGGCGTGTAGTGATAGGACAAAGGTGAATGGCCCTAAACTGAGAGTAGGTTTAAATTAGGTCTTAGGAGGAAATTCTTTGCTCAGAGGGTGGTGAGACACTGGAACAGGTTGCCCCATCCCTGGAAGTGTTCACAGCCAGGTTGGATGAAGCTTTGAGCAAACTGGTCTAGTGGAATGTGTCCCTGCCCAGTGCAGAGGGGTTGGAACTAGAGGATCTTTAAGATCCCTTCATGTGATTCTGTGATCTCCAGCCCCTGTGATAACTAATGTCACAATGCGGAGTGTGGCTGTGCCATTGCTGTGGTTCCCTGCGTGCTGTGCCCCGCATGCAGCCCCCCTGCCCACTGTGGGCCTCACCTGATGTTTAAGCACAACAACAACAACTAATATTTTTGAAGCAGACTTTTGACTTTGACATCCAAATACCTGTTATTGAATGCTGCTGCATTTCCTTTCTGCCATACAGTGCTCCAAGTCTCCAGTGCTCCCCAAGTCCTGGAAGAAAAGCTGGTGCTCTGGATGCCATGGGACTGTGTGATGTCTCTGAAGCACAGCAGATGGGACAATATAGATTGGTAAGGTCATAACAAGTTTTCCCAAGTAACTCAAGGAAATGTTGCACAAGATTTTCTTGAACTATGGGTTCAAGCTTTTAAATCAATATAGGGAATGGCTTTCTTGGATTTTTCTGTCTGCAAGACTGAAGCATGGGTCACATCTGTAGTTCTGCAGGTGCCCTCTAGTTATTCAGTGTTCTATGTATTATCAGTTATGAAACAAGCAAATAAGACAACATTTGTGAAGTATGTTTATGATTTAGGAGTACAGGAAAGAATCCAAGTGCCCATCCTCAGGGTAATGGTTGGTTCTCATTTGAAATAGGTTTTTTTTAGTTCATGTTTCAATGAATAAAATTATTCTGTACCTCGGAAAACTTACCTTGCACAAGATGAATGTAAGAAAGTAAATAGATACATAGAATCTGTCTACCAAATAACATATTTTAATAAAGAAATTAAGATAGACACCTTCCTCACTGATTTGGTAGGCTTTTCCCTGTATATAAGCTTGCTGACTGATCTGTATTTATAGCATTTATTACATGAGAAGCTTGTGCTTTTCACTTGTGCTTGTGATATTTGGGGATGTAGTTCATACTGGGACAGCAATGTAGTTCTGTTGTTAGGAAATAGAGTTTTATGGTAGCAGCTACGTTTAGAATCTCTAATACAGACCAGTGCCCAGAGACATCTCATGGAAAGCTAAAAATGTTTATTAATTGTGATTTAGAGCTGGCTTAGAAAAGCAATAACTTGCAAACCAGGGATTTCTGAAGAAATGGCTATTGTCCAGTTTTGGGTTGCTTTTTTTTTACTGCAGATATGCTGAAAATGCATCATCAGGTCTCTGGTTTTTAGGATCTGAGTGCAGGATAGGCCCAAGACTACATTTCTAATGATCTGTGAAGGAGAACTGTATATACAACATAAACCAAGTACATTCATTAGAAAACTTTATTCTGTTGCCAATAGTAACTACCATTCT
Source organism: Drymodes brunneopygia (assembly GCA_013400955.1). Lineage (NCBI taxonomy): Eukaryota > Metazoa > Chordata > Aves > Passeriformes > Petroicidae > Drymodes > Drymodes brunneopygia. The sequence continues at coordinate 523,586 of VZTZ01014749.1, read as the reverse complement.
GTATTGGCAATGCAGCCAAACCCAGATGAACGACTACAGAGTCTTAAGCCCTTGAGACCATGTGAGACATGCAAAGTGGGATAACATAGTTGCTGGAAAGTCTTGTATATTGTAGTGTTTTCTGTCTTAGTATAAACACAAGCAAGCAATTTTTTTTATTTAAGTCTCTGATAATTTGAGAAGCCCATTGCTGTGCTGACAAAACAGTCATCCCAAAGTAGTTGGTCTCCAAGGCAGTTTTCATTTCAAAATTGACTTTGGTGCCTGTGAAGACCAATCGAGTTAATTTTAAATGTTTTTTTGTCCTGTGACCTTGGCTGAACAATTATTCTAGTACCAATCTGGAACAGACTAAGTGTTTGTTCCTCCATGTGTACTTTTTGGGTCATTCACTGGAACTACTTAAGCACCATTTATTGGAAATGGTCTGGTTTGTGCTGCTTTTCTGAGAACCATTTCAGATATTGGTAGATGAAGAACAAATTCTTCCCTAAGGTGGTTTTATCCACAAATACACTCCACATCAATTTTAACTGTTAAGGAAGAGAGCTGTAATGTGCTTAAGCTTGCCACGAAGTGAAAGAAGGAGAACATATAATTCCTGATTTAAGTCTTATAGCCCAAGGCCTAAAGGAGAAGAGGAACCTCCCTTCCCTGATGAACTGGATAGGATATGACTCGAAACGCAGAAGGGCTGGCCACTCTTCTGGCATCTGGTAGAAAGTAGGAGAAGATGAATGAAAAGGTCCAGTGGTCAGGATAAAACAGGTTTCATTTATTGTGTGCATTTACAGTGCAGTCTTTGTATTTCAGACTTTTGGAAGTTGTATTCCTTGCTCAAGTGAATGTTAAAATTTCCATTACTGAAAGTGGGTGTTGGTGCATATTCCTTTCCTCAACTATACTATTGCTTTCTTTCCCCTGCCCAAAATTGTATTCTGGCATACAACAAGAAGGGGAAAATGAAAAGAAAACACCCAAAACCCCATAGCAAACCCTTCAAAATGTATGTAGCAAAATGCAAATCCTTGTAGCAGCAACAAAAGCAGAAGTACAAGGGCCTCAAGCAAGTTTGCTTTCAGCTAAGGAAGTCTTTCGCATCAGTCAGAAATCTACAACAGTGGGATCCTAGGGTCCAGTGTCTGATAAAAACCAGCTCTGTAGTAAAGGTGATGGGATTATGGAAGAGAAGGCCAATATAGCTCTGCCCAGACTATACGATTGCCCAAACTGTTATCGGAGTTCTATGTAGAAGAAATTAATTGCTAAGGAAGAAAGGAAATATTAAGAACTATTAAGGAAGTTTGTTTCACAGTCTAGAGATTTGTGCCAGTCTGTAAGGCACTGGACTCCCGTAGTGAAGCTGAAATAATTGCAGAGTATGAAAAGGAAAGGGTAAGTGGCAGAAGTGCTGTCATGAGTGAATGGACACACCAGCTGGCAGAAGAGGCAGCCAGCCAGGATGTCTGAGGGATAGAACAACCTTAGGCTCTGCTGTGGCTTTATGAAACAGCCCTTCCAGCAGCCTAAGCTGGGGTGTGCAGTCAGCCACAAAGCCTAATGCCTGTGAGTCAGGGGGTGCTGGGTACAGCTACGGGAAGAAGAAAAGAACCAGTTGCCAAGAGCAAGATGACTCTGAGTTATTATTTTTCTTACTTGTAGAGAGGATCTTGCTTGCTGGGGATGGTTTGTGTACATTACTTGACTTTCTGTCTTTCTTTTCACCCCCAGCTATAGTGACATTTATTGAAATCATCATTTGGAAGTGAGAAACTCTAATTCAGTGAGTGTGACTTACTGTCATTCCATGGTCCTGGTCAGAAGGTCATTTTTTGCTAGAAATGGCATCTATAGTAACTGCCTATAGCTGACATAGAGTTTTCATGTTAAAAGTTTGTTTGAAGATCATGGGTTTAGTAGACTTTAAAATTGCCTCACAGACTGAATAGGGATGTTTCTTGCTTAGACCGTTTCTAATCTCACAGCCATTATTTCAAAGCATTACTTTCCGTGATGGGATAATGCCTAAGGAGCAGTTCTGGAAACACCTTTTTGCTGGCCAGTGCGTCTTTCATTCAAGTTGCCTTATAATTGTGAAGTCATAGTATCGTGACCTTGTAACTTGTTTCTAGCACAGATTCTGTATTTTAGTGGTTTCCATGCTTGATTATATGTGTCTTCATCTATTTTCAAGTTTATCTTCCAAATTTCAAAATTAAGGGCATTTTCTGAATTACAGCTGGAAAGATTGTGATGCACCAGACCACTGTTATTTGCTAGGAGAAGTTCTGGTAAGAAAATACTGTTTTAGCAGAAGAAGACTTTCTCCTGAGGAGTAACAGTAAATGTTTCTATTACAAATTTGCATTCTCAGTTTTATGTTCCATTTTTTCTTTGGGTTTCCCAGCATCAGAACAAACCAATTATGACTATTTTCATGGGTGTAACAATCTCTGAATTGTTTTTGCCCTTTTTTTTTTTTTGGCCCCAATTGTTCAAAATAAGAGTCTTCAGATTGTAATCCATGCTTGTAATTTATGCTTCTACATTAGACAATCTGAAGTGCCAATAACAGGAAAGGATTTTCTTGTACTCACTGTAATAGTGATTTAAAATATCTTATTGTTACCAACTTCATAGATACTAAAATTTACCATGTGGTGATGAGCTTTTAACATCTATTACAATAATTAGTTCTGTCTTTCCAGTGATAGCAGAGGTAGGTCTGTGCAAGATTTGTGATATCTTTGCCTGTTTTTAAGTTGACATTAATATATCGAATTTCATACAATTTCCCATAGAAGCTTGTCCTGTTAAGATAATGAGCAGCCCTGTAGGAGCCACATTCTCTGAGTCACTGTTTTGATGGCAGAGCTCCATGAGTGTGTGGCTCATTTTGCCTGCTGAGATGTCCTTCGGTATGTTATAGAGAACAAGGTGTTCACACTTGTGTCACTGTGGAAAGGCAGTGGATCTTGTAAGGGCCATGGAACACTACAGCAAAATTTGCATTGCTACATTTACTTGGCAAGGCAGGACTGCAATAATCAATGCACCTCTCCTTTTACCTTCAAAGTAAATCAAAAAGCAAGGAGGAAAATAGATTTTGCCTGTAGGTGGCAAAGAGCCATGAAGAAATTGTTAATTTTTCAGGCAGTATGATTTCCTAACAAAAACAAATTAGTAATGCATGTAAAATTTATCTTTCCTTTTTAATTTGATAATGTCTCTTATAAAAATGTCTTTGAAATTAATCTGCTGAAGTAAGGAGTCTTAAAACTCTGTTTTGCATAACAAGCATAATAGAGCTTTTGAATGTATGCTGGTCCAGACATTTCAAACCTCTAATTCATACCCTTGTGGCATACAAATGGGCTGTAACTGCTAAGCCAATTTGTTTGTTTTCTCAAAGAAAAGAAAAGCTGAATGTAATGTACTGAAAGAAGGATCCATAACACACGTTTTCCAATTGGAATGCTGTCAAGGTCTTTAACATCTTATTTTAGCCAGTGGAACAGTTCCAGCAGTTCAAGTCATGACATGATCACTTACTGGAATTAACAACCCAGGGAGAAAAGTGCCCTTGTGCAGAACGTGCCCAGTATCAAAATGGATGTATGAAACTCTCCAGATCTTTTAAATGTTATACATTTTTTTCTTCTTTTTTTCTCCCACTCTCTCACTGTGTGCAAAGAGAAATCACTAAAACCCACTATTTTTCTTTTAAAAATTTTATGGTACCACTCACTGCTCAAGCAGACCTCTGCAAGTTCTTTAGCGGCAGACTTCCTAACACAGATTTGCAGTAAGGAAACAATGTTACAAAGATATAAAGAAACTAAGTATGTTATTAAGATTGTTTTCAAGAAATATCCTATAGGGTCACTTCAGCATGTCAGGTAGCTCCTAGCTCCCATTCTCTTACACTAATTTTGGAAGCTCTATTCACTTGAAATTAATTTTCATTGTCCAAGATGGCTGTTTTCTTCATAGCCCCCTCTGAAGTGCTGAGCAGGAAAGGTTAGGTGCAGAGGAAAAACAAAGATGCTTGGGGTTTTTTTGTTTGTTTTGTGCACCTCAGTTTTCCCTTTTGTTTTTCTTACTTAAGGAATGCAATTGAATCTGGTGACTAGATTCCTGAAGATGATACTGTGGGGAGGGGGTTAGGAGATATGACTGCCCTAAGCCCATATCTGCATTCCATAAGAAGTCAATACATTAACATTTATATCATAATCAGAACATTCCAGATTTCCCATTTCTTCTCAACACATTGGTAATACCTTATACATGCTGCTATCACAAGTTATAAGTGCACAATCTAATTTCTAGACTCAGAATATACTTCAGCTGGTAAATGCCATATGAGGAATAAAATGCCTGCAGCAATGGTGAATGAGAAGTGGGATGTTCTATTTGTGAAACTCTGCCACATGCACGGTCTTTGTCCTAGGGTTTTCTCTGGGGAACATCACAAATTGTGTAAGGAGAGTATTTCTTTGTCTCAGAAGACGTGGTAAGGATAACTCTCACCTAATTTCCAGAGTTTCAGCAACCTTGGGAAGCAGGATGAGGCAGACAACTGAAGGAGGTAACTGCAACAATCATTACAGCAAATTCTGCTGTCAAATATGCATCAACAGTGTGCAATACTACTATTGAATTTACACAATTCTTTCACAGCAAGTGAAATAAATCCTGAATCCGTTTGGACAGAAGGTTCCAGTGAAACAATGCAAGGATTATTTTTCTAAAACATAAATATATATGCCTTTCAGGTTGACATTAAAACTTTCTCTTCTCTTTCTTTTACCTCTCACTTTCCTGAGAGAGGAAGAAGTGGGGATGCTTTGTTCACACAGAGGAGTGAGTCATCAATAGGTTTGATAATTAATCAGGTCAATGAAATCTATGCTGCAAGTTAGAGCCCTCTGGTTACTCTAACTAGAAATTTATATGCACAGCATTTTATACAATTGTTTTTCTAGTGGGAATTTCATAGATGTACACCTTTAAATCTACCATTCTAACACAATACGATAGAAATTAAATTAGCTAGAATTACCAAGTGCTGAATTATATTTTTCTTGATAAATTTAAAAATATTTCTATAAAAGTAAGGCAGATACTTTTAATGATCATACAGATAACTGCATGATTAACTCTTGGAAGTTTACTTCTTTCATCAGGATATAGCATTATTGGGGGGAAAATGGACATAATACTTTTGCTTTCACTAATCTATGCAAGTCAGCAGATGGTGGTTAAGTAGTCTCTGTACACTGTTCAGTGTTCCATTTGTGTGCTTATACTTTGTGCATAATACTTGTGTATATAAATATCATCTGCTCCTGCTGTCCTCCCACAGAGCACTACAATGTACTGGGTGTTTTCTTTGTATTCCTTTGTATTCTCAAGGGCAGGGGCTCAAAAGAGATGCTCAGTGCTTAGGGATGGTACCTAAGCCACTCACCAATGACATACACATCTGAAATAGGTGTATTTCAGCTTGTTCAAAAGCATAATGGTGGGGAAACATTGAATAAGCCGGGTGGGTAGTAATTATGTCTTTTAGGCATCCATTGTTTCCTCCACAATGTATCAATGGATTACCTTGGGCAGAAAGCACTTGCTGGCAATTAGTGTCACTCACCTAACCTTCATCGAAAGGAGCATCCCCTGTACAGCAGTTGCTAATATGCCTCCACAATAGAGCTGTGTGGGAATGTTGAGAGTGCCATTAATCCTAAGGCACGATGGGAACATTTCTTAAAATACTCAAGTACTTTTTTCAGCATGTTCATATGGTGGATGCTCTCTCAGCTTTGGGCTGTGTTTGCTTTGGCATGCGTCTTGAGTTTTCAGTTTAAATTTCTGTCACAACACAAGCATGTCTTATTCCTGTAAGGCCAAGTAACTGTGCTAATTTGTACAAGGCTGCAGAAAAGAGACTTAACAACATGCAGACCTGATTCTTCTTTTGCAACAGTGAAATTTCAAGATTTAGAAATAATTTAATTGAAAATATGTTAATGTAAACTATGACCGTACAGTTTACACAATAATATTTAAAAATGGTGAAAATTCTTTGCTTAATCTGATTATTCCCTTGAGTAATCTGTCCTCATAGCAGTTCCCATTGGGAATTGCTCCTTGCTATGATTCTGATCTAACAACATTGCTGAGTTGAGACATAAGATGAATAAAGTAGCTGGTGATTAGTATGAAGTCACAGTACATTTCTCTTTAAAGGGAGTTCACCCTCACATCTGACAGTAAGGCAGCATTTTTGTTAGCAAGAATTTCATGGGCAGAGGAGAAGCCTTAAGTGAGCACAACGAAACATTTTCAAAACTTCCAGTGAATGGGAAATTAGCTTTTGTAGTCATGTGTCTTCCAGAAATTCAAGCATGATTCCCCTGGAATCTTGTCTGGGATTTCATTACATGTTTTTAATCCAGATGTTTCAAATGCTTTGGAAACAATGAACTATTATTATTGTCAGAATAAATTAATCACATTTCCTTTTAGCAATGTCAGAGGGAGGAGGAGTGCTTAGCACATCTCTAGGGAGCCTTTTGGTGCTCTCTCTACTGGAGTATAAAACCTCTCTAGACAGATATGCTTAGTTTCTTCTAATGTTAGTCAAAGCAGAGATTTACTCTAGCACTGCCCATTTAACATTTGCTGGTATATATTACCTGGACTATGTCCCCAGACTGTTCCTTAGTTAAATTTACTCTGTCTTGTTATGCCTCACAATGATTATATATAAACTATATAGAACATATGACATTCCTAAATAGGTAATTCCAAATCTGTAACATAGTCTCCCCATATACCATGTGAGAATTTAATTTGAAATCTGAGCTAGAGAGAGAGGGTCTATTCTCTGTAAGAAGAGACTGAACTATCATCTAAGTGTTTGAAAATCTTGACTATGCCCTTTCAGAAATACTTGTTGAAGTCTGAAGCTGCCCATAAGTACAGCAGCTGCCTGCCCTAGCTGAGATTCCTGTTACCTCCAGAGCACATAATAGATCCTTATTTCTTATTCACCTGCTTTTAGATACACGAAAACAGCTCTAAGGATTATTATTTTGCTGGAAGACAGAAGTATAAGACTGGTTTGGGGATGGACCGTGAGTTTGTTAAGCTTCTCTGCTTGTAGATGCAAAGATATGTTACTGATCCTGTACAGCTACTTAAGAAATTATTTTTTTTAGAATGGGTAATTGTGTTGTGTTTGGGGAATATGTGGTTTTCCTAAAACACTAATTTCAAAAGCTCTTTAGCCTATTATAGCTAAATAGCATTTTAATGAAGCATGTTTGTTACGCTTACCAACAACAAAAGTATTGATCATGTAATGAGTAATAAGCAAGTTACTTCCATAGTAAATACTTCATTGTGTTGTGATCATCCTTCAAACTGCATTGTACCAGGTCTGCTGCATTATAAATTCACATTGGTATCAGACAAACATTTAGATATTAGGCCCTAATATAAATATTTATTCTTCTTTTTCCAAATGAAAAAGAAATTCCCAAAGACATTTATTGCTGAGGTTTCCATTTTAACTTTAGAGTTTTTATTTTATTTGAACAGAGAGCAGCAGGGCCAGCTGCAGGTATAGGCAACGTAGGCAGGTTGCCTATGGATGCAGATCTTCAGGGTGGCACAATGGCCCCAGGGAAGAGCAGCCAAGTTCTGCTCTTTCCTCTGCCAAGGCCTTTCTCCTGTGGATAGGAAGACCATGCATTTGAGCTGTTCATATCACAGGAGCAACTGATCTCTACCTTTGGACAGCAAACTTGCTCAGCCTAAGTAATTGATACTTTTATACTGTAAGGATATATATGTGTTACAATGTATGCGTGTGTGTTTTATTCTCGCTCTAAGAGTATGCATAGCAAACCTGACCTGACTCAGTCCTATTTCTGCCCCTTCCTTTGCCAGAGCAGCTGAGCCCTGGAAGCAGTGGAGGAGGTGAAAATGGTGAGGTGTTTGCTGCTTGAGAGGTAAGGAGTGTGAGCAAGGAGAGGAACAATCTCCTGAAACAAGAGACTGGAGAGCTGGGATCTAGTGACTGATGAAGTAGGCGTTTTAATTCTACTCCTGGTCATCCCAAACCCCACTGAATGGTCTTGACAATGGATCTCCCTGCACCTCCATCTCCTCTTTCCTCCATGCTCTTCTTCATGCACATCCACCTTCTACAACCTCCATGTTCTTTTGTGTAGACTCTAGTACTACTGCAAAATTCAAATTTTCCTGTACGTGGAGAAGCCTTGAGCCAGCTCCAGGAACAAACCACTTGAAATTTTCCAATCTATTAAGCAGATCACATCAAGTTGTGCTCACTTCAAATACATGAGAAAGAAAAACCCCAAATAAAGGAAAAAATAATCTAAAAATATACCTGTGGTAAATGAAATTGTCGTGTTCAGAATGGATGGCATCATGATGTGTGTCTGGCATCAAACAGTACCATGTGTGCTGTGGCGCAGCCCTGCTTTCTGTGGCCCAACAGGGCTGTGTCCCTGCCTCTGTCCCCACAGAGCAGAAGGACTGCCATCCTGCAGCTCCGTCCATGGTGAGAGGCTGAAGAGGAAAGGCTGCAGCTCGTGCTCCTTCCCTCAGCACTACTCTCCCCCTTCATGAGCAAACGGCTGAAGGAAATGGGAGTTGGCTCAGCTGTGAGGTCACTGAGAGGCTATGAAATCTAGAAGGCAGAAGTCCTTCCTCAAACACAGTTCACCAAATGCTGCCTGACCCCACAGTCCAAATCACTAAATATTACTGTGGTAGCTGGTGATGCTGTGAAATCTTTTTATAAGGTAGTGAAAGATTCGTGTTACCACCCAACATTAAAGGCATTAAAGGCTTCCTTAGCCTATGAACAAGCGTACGCAACCATTCTGTAAGCAATAGCTATAATAATGCATTTGATATTCTATCATAATTGTAGTCTGCAAAAATGATTTAACTGGTAACTTTGTCAGCATTTGTACCCTGTATTCTACTTCTGATGTTACTTTCCACACAACAAAACAGACGGAGGAAAGCCACCACTGCTAAGTTTAGACTTTTCTGTCTGTTCTTGCTGTGAAAACTCTCAGGGCCAGCTATTTTCTACTTTTTCTCCTACAAGCTGTTCCTATTTCCCAACTTAAGATCACTAGTTTAAAGATAGCTCTGATGTAATTGTACCATCTGAGATCAACCTTCATATTCATCTGTTATGAAGCCATCAGTATTCCCTTCCTAGCTGTCAGTTATGTTGCTTGTCAACTTGTCGTTCCAATTTTCCCTTACATTTCTTTGCACATTCATACGACTCAGAATAGTTTCCCATCCATAAGCCACTTACTTATATATAACATCACTTCTGTTTCTCCTTAACTCAACTTTATGTGCTGCCACAGCTACACTTGATCATGACTGGGTAACTGCTTTGCTCAGCTGTCATTTCTAATAATTATTATTTTGCCTACTTTGTCTTCCTGTACTCCTTTTTACATTATGTGGTAAAACATAATTGTACAGAGTTGGGACTTACATTTTTTCATGCATCTTTCTCATAGTCCCTTTTTATAGATAAAACAGTAAGTTTTAAATCCAGTTTGGGACATTCTATTAAGTTCCTAGCAAAATAAATAATAACAGGTTGTAAGTGGAACTCTGCAGCAGCAATAAAGCAGGGTGACACATAAAGGTTCACTGTTATGCTTTCTTTAAGTGCCTGTTTTACTGTCAAGTTACTCACATAAAGGCTTGGGGACTTTACCCTCATTTTTGCCCACAAAATAAGATTTTGCTATTAATTTCTTGCCATGATCGGCCAGTCATGCCTGGTAAGTGATCCTCCTAATTTATCTTACTCTTCGTAACAGTAATTGCTGGTATTCTTTTTCCTGAACAGGAATTCACTCCATGTCTTTCACACACTGCTGTGATGATGTATGCTTTCCTCTGAAACATCAATCTTTAGCTTTCCAGTTTGTATGACACTTTTGTTACACATACAAGACCACTTGCTAACATTTTCAAACCTTTTCCAAGTTTTAAGCCTCAGATTCTCAAAGTTAAGCAACCTCCTAAATGACTGGGTTTACCAGAATTTTTTTCTCCCCTGAATCTAATTGCTCAATAACACCGCTTAGTGTTTCTACATTGCCTTAACTGAGGATATATAATAATAAATATAATTTTACTCCCTGTAAAATATTATGAATGGTTGTGAATCCAGTTTTTAAGTTAAGGAAAACATGGTACAGAAAACTGTCTGGATTTCACAGGGTCAGTCAGGTCTTCCTTGCCAAAAATAATATTTTTTAAAGGTTGTCAGGAATGGAACCTTTAACTCTGCTGAAAGCTGTTTGCTGTTGGCATGATAATCCATGATTGCCTGTAACAGACCAGCTTCTAGTGCGCAGACATGACTGAAGCATGTAACAGTGGTAGCCATTTTGAGCAGGCTTCTTCACCCTCTATCCCATGCTAATACAAACATCCTTAATGACTACAGTTCATTATTTACTTTCTTTTTGGTAGGCCTTTGCCTTTTATAAAATCTCTCTCCACAGGCAAAAGCATCTTTTACTTGAAGAAGGTAGTCAAAAGGGAGAAAAGTGCTAACAGTGGTTTTTTTTTTTTAATATCTAAGCAGTCCCAGTTACAGTCATTTTGAATGAGACTGTCTCTACCAATGCTAATATACTTACACTGGACTTCCAGCAGAAATAAATTCAGTTATGTGGTTTTATACAGTCAGTTTGAGAACAAAATTGGCCTACTGTGTCAAAAGTGAAAAACTAACCTTATTAGAGATGCTTTTACTTCTTCTGTGCTGTGATTCAATTTAATTTAATCAAGATATAATACTGAATCAAAACATAAAAAAATATGTATCAGGGTTGTCATAGCCGTGTGATTTTCCTCTGCACATCCTTATGCAAATAGTAATGCTAAAATACAACTGTCTTTTCCACCTCATGCCCACTATCACCACAAACAGAATGTTTTTCCTTACTTTTCAGCTGTAAGAGGAAGTCTCCAAGGTTAGCTGGTAGCTGAATCCTAATTCACGGCTCAGTTACTGGAAACTGCAAACTTCCTGTGGTTTCCGTGAGTTCCAGCATGCTTCCCATTATCTTGCTACGTGGCACGGAGTGTTCTGGTTACCATCAGACGCTGGTGCCCCACTGACCTGGCCATGGTGGCTGCCCAACCACTTCTGTGCAGCGGGGATTGTCCCTCTGTGCACCAACTTTCCAACCCTCTGGATACTCTGGAAATGCAGCAGGGAGCTGCTGTGCTTTTCAGCACTCGGTGCCTTGCTTTCTGGATTTGTTACACCATTCAAAGGGGAACGTTTCACTGGGCAGTAGTCTTGAATTTGTTATTAATTTCACCAGGATTAAGATAAAAAGAAATTGAAGCATTTATTCATAACAAAGGTTTATATTAGTGGATGCCTTCCACCCTAATTGGCTGTCTAGTTAATGACTGCTTGCCTTAACAAAGGCTGTATCTTGTCCTCTAATCCCTTTGCTAATTCTGATGTTTCACTATGAAGTGTTTCCCCTACTGAACCTTCATTCTGCGTCAGTCTTTCTACTAACAGAAAATACCTGCTACAATTGTCTACATGAGGTAAATGTATTTATCTCATTCCTGGGTACTGACTGAAACCAGACACCACAGTAAACTAAGATTCTGGGATGACAATCACCCACGTTTCCTGGATTTTTTTTTAGTAAGTGATGATTTTGGACCCAGTTACTAAATAAATCTAAACTGACATAACTTGCTTTGAATCTAGGGAATGAGGTCAGGGACTAGTTGTATTTAAAAATGCAAAAGTATCTGTGTACATGTATTAAAAAAAAATATATATATATAGTTGCTTGGATTTTTTTTTTTTGCTTACTGACCAAACTGAAATGTTAGAAATAAAGCCTAATCTTGGCTTGAAGTGTACAATTTTTGTGTCTTGTTAGAGAAAACAAACATTTTAGGTCAAAATGGGTATTTGTGATGCATTTATATATTTATTATTGTTCAAATTGAAATAATTTATGCCAATTATTTGTGATTCTGACAATTTTGCCCTGCTCCAACTATACTGATATTACTGGCTGAAGAAATAAACTAAATTTGAGCAGGTGAAAAATATTCCTTCACTAGTTGTAGCATACTCAAGTCCCAACAAAATCATTACATTACTAAAATTGCAAAAGAATTGGGTTTTGACAGCTGAATCACTGACTGGAAACAATTGCTCTGGAAAAAAAATGCAATTTTTTATAAACATAGTCAGTGGTTTACAGTAAAAGACATTTCCCCCAAATAGCTAAAAAAATCGACCATTCAGATACACTGCCACAAACTAAAGGACTTATAAGTCAGCTTTGATGTTTTTATTAGGCACTGTCTCTCCAGCTGTTTGAATGAAGCAATAACTGAAGTTTCAAAGTACACGTCTCTATGCTGAAAGATTTTAAAAAAACACAACTTCCTCCTTAGCAATCTAAATACATGCATTACTATTATTTGTTGGGGTTTTTTTGCCTTTTTTGTTTGTTTGTTTTTCTTATATATGAGAATAGCATGAAAAACTTACTACCTCTCTAATTACAGCACTGAAACAGTCACAAACATTTTCTTGCTTCTTCTAGTGTATTACCTAAATTTTGGCCATTATTTAGAAAATACTGACATTTCAACTTCCAAAGTGATTACATGTCATTGCAGGGGGTAAAAAGGGTACTTGTACTAAAGCCCCAGAGCCCAGAGTGAGGTTCCCTCTAGGAGAGGAATTGTGCAATACCAGTTCATCTTCAGAAATGAGAAAATGTTAACCTCTTCCTTCCATTAGCTCCTAATTTTTAAAAAGCCTTCACAAGTTTTCTGTTTTTTACAAATACCAACTTAATTTCTCCACTAATATAAACAGGTAAAGCTTAGACATCTAATTTTTCTTGACAATTTTCTTGTAAATTCCTCTTTTCAGCTCTAGCTGTTGTTCTCCATTGAGATTTAGCACTGTAGTACTTAAAAAAATACAGTTTTAAAAGTATCATTGGCCAACTTGGACAAGAATGTAAAATCAACTGGTGATTTTTCTTTTAAATTCTTCCACATTTTTGATCCTCTGTAACTGAAAACATTCTTTTATCATATTTGCTGTATTTGGGCAAAAAAAAATTTTTCACCATATTAACTTTTCCTTACCCAGTATCACTAAAATAATTGAATCTTAGCATTTTAAATCCATGGTGTCCCTTCAAGTCCAAGTTTGTTGTAATTTATCTTAATCTGTTGGTTTTTATCTATTATAATTCCTTATCACATTTGGGTACTACCATATCTACTCTTAATATAAGGCCTACCAATGAAACACATGCATTAGGGTGCTAAACACTTGCATATTTTGCATGCAGCTTGTGCGAAAGAGGGATGGGATCTCTCTGGCATGGGATAACAGCACCTCCATCAGTCACTACTGAATGTAATCTGCAGTTTGCAAAAATAAATACCTTAAATATCAAACCATCAGGTTTATTTCACAAGCATGTAACACTTTCTTTATAATTCTGTGAAGATTTTGGACATCTCTGAACAAATTCTATTCACTGAGTGGACAGATATTGATTCCTCGTTGCCATCAACACGAAAATTTTAAATGAGGTGATGAGAAGCAAAAGTCTTTTTGAAAATGTTAAAACTAATTTTCTGTTAAAGGTTCAGATACCAAAAATCACCTAGAAAAGGTCTGAATCTGACTTGAACCCAGAGAATTTGAATATATCTGGTTTCAGGGAATTTCATCCTTTTCCCTTTTTGCTTAGTATATGATTGGAAAACTGGATCACAGCTTTAAGGCACTGAAGGTGTTCTCATGTACTGGTTTGGACTTGAAATATAAACCAATCAAATACACGTGTATTTGCTTTTGGTTTTATTACCACGGTCATAATTTTATTGGTTTTTTTCCCCTAAATCTATTGACGCATTATTGCTATTTGGAATACAGTGCATGAATTATTTTCTCTTTGTAAACATTTACCATCTATTGTAGTTATCTAATTCTACTATGCAGAATCATCAGTAAATAACACAACTTGCAGACGAAACATTGCTTAAAAACAAGACGCTGTAACGATCTTATGCTCAGTGATACAACAAATGAATGGTATTTAAAAAGTATTGACACCGTGAGTTGCATGACCCAGTTTGCAAGCAGATACTGCAGGATACAAACCGGGAGGAAGTGCTTCTTTTAGTGAGGGGCTCCCTGAAAGGTTGTAGGTCAGGGGTGAGAGTATTGAGCTCTCAAGAGTCTCCAGCTGCTGTGGTTAATTTATTTTGCACAGCTTTCTGACTACAGACCAGTCATTACTGGTCCATAGCTCCCGCCCAGAGCCAAGTCACTCGAGACGTGTTTTCTACCATATGCCAGGCTCTACTCTGCTTCTTCTGCTCCATAGCCTGAATCTTATTCAGTGCCCACTGTTTCTCACTTGGAATCATTGGATAGCCTGGGTTGGAAAGGACCTTAGAGACCATCTAAGTCCAACCCCCCTGCCATGGACAGAGACATCTTTCCTAGATCCGGTTGTTCAAAGTCCCATCCAGCCTGGTCTTGAACACTTCCAAGGATGAGGAATCTACAGCTTCCCTGGGCAACCTGTCCCAGTGTTTGACCACCTCACAGTAAAGAATTTATTCCTAATATCTAATCTAAACCTATTCTCAGTTTGTATCCATTCCCCCTCGTTCTGTCACTACACAGCCTTGTAAAAAGAGTCTCTCCGTCTTTCTTGTAGGCCCCCTTCAGGTAATAGAAGGCAACAACTAGATCACCCCTAAACCACCTCTTTTCCAGGCTGAATAATCCCAACTCTCTCAGCCTTTCCTCATAGGAGTTTCCAACCTGTCCGCGGACTCCTCCCCTGCCTGCACTGTCGGTGACGCACTTCATCCTCCCAAACCCTTCCCAGAAGAACGCAGAAGCAGGTCTCATATTCTTTCGCACCACAGGCTCATCACAGCGCTCATTAACACAGCGAATCATTAACGCAGCAAACGCAGCACGTCACACAGCGCCGCGCTGAGTGCTTGTTTATTGATCTGCATCATCCCAGCGAGCTCCGCAGCTTTTCGGATCCGCTATGGAACGCGATTCCGGCGCGCTCCAAGGGCGCTGTGGGCACAGCCCGGGCTGGGCAACCACACAGAATCCCAGAACCAGTCTGGCTGGAAAAGACCTCTGGGATCAAAGAATCCGAACTGTGACCGAACACCACCGTGTCACCAAGCGCCACGTCCAGTCCTTCCTTAAGCACTTCCAGGGACGGTGACTCCAGCATCCCCCGGGGCAGNAGCGGCCGTGCGCGGCCTACCGGGCTGAGGGCCGGGGCGCAGCCGAGGGCTCGGCCCGCGGGAGCTCCCGACGCGGTGCCGGGCCGTGCGGCCGGGAGGCTTTCGCGCACAATTCACGTTGTATTTATGTGTGTGCCGACGCGTGTAAACACGGGGACTCCGCTTCCGAGCCATTGCTGCGGCAGGGAAAACATTCCCGAATGCTGTGCCTGCAGCTGTGCCGCTTGTTTTGTTCATTCCGCTGCAAATCTGTGTTTATTAAATAATATTTACGAAAGAAGCTACTGCTTCGTAATGGAGTGCCAGTAATCTGTATTTATTGTGGGAAGAAGCTGAAGTTCCAGTAAGCAAAAAGCCGGAGTGTTCCCTGGCAGACTGGGGAAAGTGTAAAATACTAGAAGCCTTAATTTTTACATTCGTTTAGAGGAAATAAAATAGGACTTTATATTTACTTAAACGAAAATTTGATAGCTTTTTGCCTTTTTTGTGCATAGTGAGAGAATGGGCAAAAATTCAGTAATCACCTGGATAGATTTAAGAAATGTAATTTCTAGAGAGTAGTCATGTTTTTTATTAAGTCCAGATAAATAGTTGAGAAAGTTACTTTTTTCGTAGAAAGCTGTGTCTTATGTAGATTAGGTTTAAGAACAAGGGAGCAGCGCCTTGTCCTTGACCACAGACTAAAAAGCAAATAACCAACCATAATAAAAGGATCCCCCCCAGAAAGTCAGCTAAAGCCATGGGCATCTTCGGTTTGGACTGACTACCTGGAGTTTGCAGTTCTTAAAAAAGATGCCAGGAGGAGGTTGAACACAGAAACGATGTTCTTTAGCAGCATGATGTTACTTTTCAATCATTACTGAATCCTTTATGAGACTGTTGAGAAGTTCTTCTCCAAACCAGAGGGACTACATGACCCAGGTTATATTACAGATCCAGAGTGGCAGAAGTGAGCTGCCTTTCAGTACAGCTTTAAAGTGAATGAGTGACAAACAGGAATGGGTGTCAGGTGATGTCTTTCATTTGGTTATGTTCATGACTTTCTACATAATTTTTCAGTAAAAAAGTCATAAATATAAAGATGTAGGGGAAATCAAGAAGTGGAAGGTTCCGTGACTTCCATGTGATTAAAAATCAAGGCAGAAATCTCATAAAGAGAAACAAGATCTGTTCCCCCCCTACCCTGATGTCTGTTTTGCTGTCCTGTTCTGCTTTTGGGATGAGTGCTGGGAGCTGCATTAGGGTTTTACAACCAGAACTGAGCATGTGAGGATGCTGAGGGCTCTAGAATGAAACAGAATAGTGTACTCTTGGAACAAAGTGATTGAAGTATTTGGGAATTGTAATAATTTCTCTTCTGTGTAATTTACTGCTCAAAAAGAGATAGAAGTCTTACAGTAGTGGATTTTGCAGGCAATATCTCTTCTCCCTACTTGTAATAGGGATATTTTCACCGTTGAGTAAAGTGCAGTTGTTACTGAACCAAGTACAGTGTCCTGGATGAAAATGTTTAGTGGGGTGTGTGTGTATGTGTGTGGTTTTATTTATTTTTGTTATATATAGGTATNAAGAATCCGAACTGTGACCGAACACCACCGTGTCACCAAGCGCCACGTCCAGTCCTTCCTTAAGCACTTCCAGGGACGGTGACTCCAGCATCCCCCGGGGCAGCCCATTTCAATATCTAATCACCTTTCCTGAGAAGAAATCCCTCCTAACGTCCAACCTGAACCTCCCCTGGTGCAGCCTGAGGTTATGTACTCTCGTCCTGTCGCTGAAGGAGGGAATACGCCGCAGTCGGACGCGGCGGCGGGGTAACTTCCCGCGGAGGGACGGGACGCACTGCACTGCCCCGACCCCCAGCGGCCGACTCTACATTACATTACATTACATTACATTACATTACATTACATTACATTACATTACAACCCAACCCGTCCCGTCCCGTCTCCACCCCCGCCCTTCCCCGCGTTTCCCGGC
>VZTZ01014749.1:431335-505013 GCA_013400955.1 Drymodes brunneopygia | reverse complement strand
TATATGAATGGCTGTGTCTTTAAAGTACTAGTCAGTAAGCTTTGTTTACAAATGGTATGATTGTATTTTGATTTCTCAATAGGTCTGGGACAAAAGTGAAAACGGAGATTGGCATTGCACCGCCAGCTGGAAGGTTTGTATTTGTAAAAATTACACAGACATATGCACCATTTCTCCTTTGTGTTTGAAGAAATGTGCTTAATTTCTGCTGAATTTTAGAGTAGAAATGCGTTTGGTTTGATGTAGGTTCTGTATGTCTTTTGTGGAATACTTTTTCTTTGCTTTTATAAAACATCTCTAGCGCCTCTGGCTTCAAGCAGAGGCTAACATGCAGTCTGCTCTTGTTAGTACTTATGTTGGCAGACTCTGGCATCAGTAAACAGAACAGTGATTGGTGTTCAGGGAGCTGAAAACAGTACCCTGATTTTTAATTGAATATTTCCTTTTGCATATAGTAAGACTTAAAAAAAACAAAAGGGGGAAAAATTAGAAGGAAGATGTCTGGCTATTAAATGTTACAACATCTGACCTCTGTTTTTTGTTCTCCAAAACCTTTCTGAGAACTGTGTCATATAGAGGCTCTGCTTCATCTGGATAATTAGTGCATTCAGCTTCTGAATTGTTCTTAAACTTGTATTTAATAGGACCACAATGCATTCATCCCTGTAAATGGAAATGCAAGGGAGACTTTTGATTTCCCCTTCTCTAAGACAGGAATGTTGAGTGGTATGAAAGAGGAGCTTCATATTAAAAAGAAGATCAGTAATGCTTTGCAAGTGCTTTTGAAAAGTACAGGCAAGCCAGAATGAGCATGGTAATGGCTGAAATTTGATTGAGAACAAAACTATACTTTTTGCATCAAGGCAGAATCATAGTTTGGAACTTAAAGTAGTAATAAATAATGCCTCAAAATACACTTGTAATGATTGCCTTTTAGACACTAAGAGCAACAGATTTTCAGTGCTGGTTGGAATAAAGAACTGCAACAGCTGCTGTGTAACTTTGTACAAAAGAACATAGATTTCAAAGGAACAGTGTTTCTACTTCCTAGAATTCCCTTCTTCAGGAAGTCATGAAAATATATGGTGCCTTGGCTTAACAAAGTAAATATGCTTTTCTACAGTGTTTTGTTGTTATCTTGCAGACACACAGTGGATCAGTGTGGCGTGTGACATGGGCCCATCCTGAATTTGGGCAGGTCCTGGCTTCCTGCTCGTTTGATAGAACAGCAGCTGTATGGGAAGAAATAGTGGGAGAGTCAAATGATAAACTCCGAGGCCAGAGTCACTGGGTGAGACTTCTTTTTTATAACTATAAAGTTTCTGAATTTTGCTATGCTTTGTTAATTTGTGGCAATATTCCAACACAAAGTATTTTATAAACATTTGAGGAAAACAGCTAACTGGCTACCTTCAGTAGTGTCACTATTATCAGTGTTTCATAATAAGATGCTCTGTGGCAAACAACTTGAAGATGTGAATTCCCATCTACAGCAGAGTTAAAGTAGGGTTTTTCTGTGACAAGATATCGTTTGAAACAACACTGGCTGTTTTTGCTCATCTTTCAAACAGTAGAAAAGTTTGCGGGGGGAGATATTTTTGGTGGAAGATGTAAGCAATCCTATGAAATGGTTTTGTCAGACTTTGATTAGCCTTCCTTAGGGAATAAAATTTGGATGGAAATTTCTTTGCAGGTCAAGAGGACCACTCTGGTAGACAGTAGGACATCTGTTACAGATGTGAAGTTTGCTCCCAAGCACATGGGTCTTATGTTAGCAACCTGTTCAGCAGATGGAGTTGTAAGGATCTATGAAGCTCCAGACGTGATGAATCTCAGCCAGTGGTCACTGCAGCATGAAATCTCATGTAAGCTCAGCTGCAGTTGTATTTCTTGGAATCCTTCAAGGTATGTTATTAAAACATTTGCTTTATGACTGTAACAGGAAGAGAAAAACCATTCAAAGCTAAACTGCTTTGATTACTGTTTGTCCAGAAGCACTTAATGGCTTTCCCTATGGATACAGTGTTGTGTACTCCTGTTTCAGTTACTTTTCTGTTCATTAGCAGTGGTCTGTGCTGAAGGTTCAGGTTATAGGCATTCACTGTAACACATAGGATAGGAAAAAAGTTGATTTAGAACTAGAATTCATGTACATTTAGCTAATGTGATTTATCTTCCAAGACCTGAATGAAATATCAGTAAATCAATCATTAAAAGTACCGCAAAGAATGCAGACTCTGCCATGAAACTTGCAGCAAATACTCGACTGCAGATGCAGTCTATTATAAAAAGTCAGTTCTTCTCTCTGAGACCATCATCTTGAATTGCTAAATAATGTTGACTAATGATTTCACCTTAGTGAGTGTATAAAGTGGGCTTTCAAAACAGCAGAGTGAAGACAGTGGTAACTGTAAATAGCATTTAACTCCTGTTTCTTTGTGATTTTTGCCTTATGATATTTTGTGGTGTTGTTTTGTTTTCTCTATAGATAGTATTTGAAATTTACAAATGGCTTGGTGTACTTTCTATGGGATCATTTGTAAATATAACAGTATTTGTTTTCACCTTTTAGCTCTCGAGCACATTCTCCAATGATAGCTGTAGGAAGTGATGACAACAGTCCAAATATTCTGGCTAAGGTTCAAATTTATGAATATAATGAAAATACCAGGTACGCTAAATAATATATATATTGTTTGTAGGATCATGAAGTTGTTTGTAATATATGGCCTTTTATTCCTATGATTAGATGTGAAGTAGTAAATAATAATACCTTAACTTTATCTCTGATCTATTGAGTAGGAAAAGAGAGGGAGACCTCAGAATGGCAACTGATGTTAATAGAAATGATATGGATAATATTATTCTCTGTCAGTGCAGAAATATCAGTGTTCTTACCAGCATTTTAAAGGAGAAGTTGTTGTTTCTGTGTCTACTAAATTATGTTTAATTTTGCATAAGGAATTAACAGTTGAAATTTGAATTGTGTTGCAACAGGCACTATTTTGTTCAAAGCCACCTTACAGCGATTTTAAAGGCATGATTATAATGACAAAAAGTGCTGTGAATTGCTCATGTTCTGTTGAAGTTCAGTTTGTACAGTCAAGAGTTCACAGAACCAGAAAAGTTAGGAAGTTTGTGCACCACCACTTCCAGTTAAATGTTAACAGAGCAATTGTGTTTGATTGAGAGTGATCAATGTGGGAAAGGAACCAGAGTGTTCTGTGGATTTTATGCCTAGCTTCAGGCAATGCTCTCCATGCATTAACAATAAAGTTACTGTAACTTACTAAGAAAATGGAATATGTGGTTGTCATACAGCAGAGGAGGTAGACAGTGGTCTGCTTAAAAGCATGGAAAATTTACTAAGTTACTGAGATGCAAATTCCCTTTAGATTTGTGAATGGAATATTTCTTATTTCCCTTTTCCAATTGTAGACAAAAATATTCTTTGTACTACAATTCTTGCTTTGTTGTATGACTTACAATACTGGAGCATACTGTGCTTAGTGGCTACTGTATCTGATAGATTCAATTTCTGAAGAAATCTGCTTGAAATTGCTGCCTAAATTTATGTTAAAAATACTTCTATTTTTGCAATTCTTATCATGTATACTTAACCCTTTTTCCCATTTCCACTATATTAGGGTTATGTAATTTGCATCACTGGCAGTTTTCATGGCATTAAAGGTTAACTTCTTACACTGTACAGGAAATATGCAAAAGCAGAAGCTCTGATGACAGTCACAGATCCAGTACATGATATTGCATTTGCTCCAAATCTGGGGAGATCCTTCCACTTCCTGGCTGTAGCAACCAAAGACGTACGAATTTTCACACTAAAACCTCTAAGGTGAGCTTAAGAGGAAGATGGTTTGGTGTGATGTGATGCATACTATACAGTCTTGTTTGAATAATCTCTGCAAAGCAAAAGTAATAATGTATGCAGGATTGTTTTTTAGCAACCTGATTCTTAAGGTGACGAGATTGTAAGCAAGTCTATAATTTTGTCTGAATACCTAATCTAATAAAGTTGTTGTGTGAACTGCTTTAAAGATGTAGTTCTCTGACATAATGTTCAAGCCCAGACCTTTGAACAGTTGTGTGCAGAACTGTCTACTTTTCTCTTAAACAGGAAAGAATTGACTTCATCAGGAGGATTAACAAAATTTGAAATTCATATTGTGGCACAGTTTGATAATCACAACTCCCAGGTGTGGCGAGTGAGCTGGAATATTACAGGCACAGTGCTTGCCTCCTCTGGTGATGATGGCTGTGTTAGGCTCTGGAAGGGTAAGGTCACCCACCTGAAACACATTAACTTTGTAGTCTACTGAATATACTTGAGAAATTTTACTCAAAACATAATTTTGGATTTTAGATTTGTGAATGATAAGATATTTTTTCTGTATTTTTGTTTATGTTTAAGAAAAACAGAATTCAGAAATAACTTTCTGTGCTGGAATGTTTGCATGATTTAGGCTGCTGTGAATAGTTGTTACTGCACCCTGAAATTGTTTCACCACATTAGAGCTACATAAAGTTGTCATTTTAAGAAGTGAGATAGATCTTTTCCTGCTGCTAAACCCGGGAAATCTACATTCAATCATAATGTCCAGGCAAAGTGGCTTATTTCTGTTTACATTTTTAAAAGAAAACAAACCAATAAACAAATGCACCCCCTCCATGAACCAAACAAAAAAAACCCTGAAAATCCCCACAACCACAAAAACCCAGTGGCAGTTTCCTTACAGATTCCCATTTGTTCCTCAGTATTGTGATAGTGGAAACTGAGTTCTAAATTATGAGCAGGCGGACAATATTAGGCAGCTAAAGGGCCAGATCCTCAGCTGTTTGGAATTTATATATTGGTATTGAAGTTCAGTTCTGATTCACACCAGTTGTGTGGCAGTTGAAATGTATTTGTAGGGAAAGCTGAGCTTCAGAAGAGAAACTAACAATTTCTATATATCTGTGTTTGCAGCTAATTACATGGACAACTGGAAGTGTACTGGTATTCTGAAAGGTAACGGGAGTCCGGTGAATGGTAGTTCTCAGCAGGGAATTTTTAATGCCTCTCTAGGTTCAGCCAATACAAGTCTACAGAATTCACTAAATGGATCATCTGCCAGCAGGTAGGTTACTTAGTAGAGAGACTGATTTTCAGTAAATAGTCTTTTCTCTGAATCTTTGTAATTTCATTTAGCTCTCATGTTTGTTTTACATGTTTTTAAAGTGCATTGTCATTTATTGTGTGAGTACTTCTACAAGCTCTTATGGTTTTGCTCTGTAGTTTGTCTGTTACACCAGTGTTAAGAGGAAAATGAATAAAACAGTAAGTCATATTGAATCAGTGTGTATAAATAAGCAATATGAATAACTTCTTTCATTTTCAGTCCTTTCATATTATTAAACAGAATGTTTCTGAAATAGCTTCAAAGAAGCTTCATCCTACTGGTGTGTAACTGCCCTTTTGTTTTAGATACATGTTTAAAAGTGAAGTAAAAATACCTGCAACAAATTCTGTGTTTCTCTGGGATAATGTAGCAGAAGGGAAGGAAAAAAGTTAATTCATAACATACAGTTTCAACAATCAAATGTTAGTCTTAGTTTATTTGGGTTTTGCAGGTGCGTAGCATCAAATGAATAAAAATGTTGTGGTTTTTGAAATTATCCTCATATGGCATTCATATTGCAGATAATTTGCCTTAATCTCTGTTAGGTTTTTATTCTGTAATAGTTGCTGTTTAGTGGGTAAATTTTGCTGCCTCTTCTGAAAAAACATTTTCATTTGTGCACACTGAAATGTAGAAATACGCTCAGTCCTGCATCTGTATGGTGCAGTGTGTACAATCAGCTTTACGGGATTGGAAGTCCTATGTAAGAATGAGAGGTGTCCAGATTCTATAGCAGCAGTTTCCAAGTTTTGTGGCCACCTTTGTTTCAAATGCCTTGGGATAGCTTCCCTTTCCATCCACGTGCAACTACTCATGTGGGCTTTTTCAGTTTGGAATGCTTATCAGTAAAGTTTGCTTCTGGAGAGTAGCACCAGGCTGCCCCCTCTTTCCCTTTCAGCAGTCAATCCTGAATAGCAGTTCAAGATCCCTAACCCTGTTGTACACAGATAAATGGGAGTGCAAGAGGTGGTAATGGGCCCGGTCCCTACAAGAAAGGGCAGTAGAATGATGTTGGTCATAGTTCCAGGTTCTGCTTGCAGTGTAGCAAATGGAATGCAGCCCTGCCTTGGAAATGGTGCTTGTAGCTGTATTTGCTTGGGCTCCTGTGGGGAAATGCAGGCTGTCTTACAGCTCTTTAGCATAGGGTGTGGTTTCACAGTCTTCTTATCTAAGACTGCTGCCACCAAGACTACCTGTCCCCACCCCACTGGTGGCTCTTCTCCTGTCCCTGAACTTGGTACTAAACCATCATGAAACTGAAACTTCTAGCATTATATTAGACTCCCTTCATTGGTCTGTATTTTGGAAGGTGCTTTGTTTTGGTTTTTAATAAATTATTCTTGCCTCCGATTTGTAACACAATGTTATTTCCAGAATTAAGTCAGTGACTGTGGAATTTCCAGACATACGGTGTCTTGTCCTAGGATTGATTATTATGAAAGTTACACACTTAACTACATGCTTTCTTTTGTGATGATATTGGCCTGAATTGTGTAAGCACAGTCGCTAACTTCTGTGTTAGTGTTAACACACTGATAAAGATTTATGCATTATTGACATTTGACTAAATAGGTATCCTTCACATAACTTACTTTGTTTCTGACTGTACACACTATGTTTCATGTCTATATGTTTAAACACTTAAAACAGCTATAGCACAGGCAGATCTGAACAAAGATTATAAAAGCATTGTGACCAAACTGGATTTGTACTCAAAATAAATTTCAGAACAGGTGATGTAGATTGTTAGGAAATAGACCAGTAGGGCTGTATTATTATGTTGATGTAATTGTGTGTCTAGATTTATGATACAATTTCCATTCTCCATTTGTATTATGTCCTTTTTAACAGAAAGCAGAGCTGATACCAAGCTAACTGGAGTAACTTTGGTGTTTTGCTGCTTGTTGCATGCACACAGGAATGGAAAACGAACTCCTTTTTCCCTTCCCCAGCGCCGTTTGACCTCTCCCAAGACACCAGCAGCCTGCTAACTACTAAATGCTGTTCAAAAAGTCTTTTAAAAACACGTTGTGTGCGTTTTTTGTACCAGTCTGCACAGTTTGATACTGATGGAACACCTGATAGAAAAATATTTGGAGAGGCATCTTGTTTTGAAAAAAACATAAACAACCCACCCAAACCCTAAAACTTCCATCAGAACGTATTTTTGAAAGCTTGTCAAATTAAAAGATAGTTCATGATTAAAACCAAGATTTTTTGTCCTTGATTGGGATGGGAGGAGGGAAATGACATTATAATAACTTTCATTAAAATTGTTTTGAGAACCAATTTGTTTTGCATTTCAGAGTGTTCAGCATTTGATTGAGATTCCTAAATGTTACAAGGTTGTAACTGCTTTGTAATATATGCAACTGTTAGTTCTAAAGGAGTAAGAAAACTGTTTCGACAATTGTACAGTTGATGGCTTTTAGGAGTTCGGTATTGCTTCATTTATATTCTTTAGTATGACTTCAAATAAATGTTTTATAAGTACTGTCATACTTCCTTCATCCTAAAAGAAGTACTTTTTCTCATATGTATTTGTACATTCCCTTGGTAATAATTACAATTACATGGAGTACTTAAATTCTCTAAATATAGTATCCTTAAAAAATACAAACATTTTAGCCATACAAAGATGAACCAAAATGCAGCTTGTTGTTCATTGTCCCATAATTTAATTCATAAACGGATAGCTGTTCTTTGATATAAGTCCACAGAATCGTAAACAAGACAGAAAACATAATGTAGTTAGTTATACTAAAATGCACAAGTGTTACGGGTAAGTTCTAATAAAAACAGCAACAAAATGACATGGAGTGGCATAATTCTGAATCTTGCATTCACCAGGAATCTTGAATTTACACTGAGAATTTTGCAAAGATATGTAAATAGATGCAAAGACTGTATTTCATTCTCTGTAAATGTATATCATTAATGTAAAAACAATGATGTTTTTACTACATTAGAAATGCTGTGAAGTTAATCTGAATTAGACGCATATGCAGCAAATGTACTTTGATAATATTTAATGTATATTTTGTGTCACAAAGCATAACTGAAAGCTGTTAACAAATCACAGAAATTCTGGGAGAATGAAAGCCTGTTAATAGCTGTATTATGCCACCCTTTCCACTTCCAAAGCAATCCATTCTTCTGTAAAAATGTATACTAGGACAATGACTATGGTATTACTTTCAGTGAGTTTCAGTGGAAAAGACTGTATTCTTTTGCTTTTCAAAGAAGAGTTTCCAGATTTGTCTTGTTTTGAATTACAAGCCTTGATTTCTGCTGTTATGTTCTATTGGTTTTGGCATGGATATACTAAAGCCTTTTTTTTTTCCAGCATGTCTTTTCTCCCCTTTGGTTCTCCTTGTATTTACTACCTTTCTCTTCTTTTCTTGTTTTGTTTTTTGTTTTGTTTGGTTTTTTGTTTTGGTGTTTTGTTCCTTTCTTAATTGTTTCAGGTATTTCTTTCCCCCTCTGGATTCCCCACGGGCTGGATCGAGATGGTCCAGTCATGCCCAGCTCCTTCCTCCTCCTCCTCTGATAGAGCAGTCTTGTGATGCTGACACTGCCAACCTCCAGTATCCTCACCCTCGCAGACGATGTGTATCTCGGCCTCTTAATCTTTTACCTGAGAATGAAGGGGTTTAATATGTTACTTTAAAAAAATTCTGAAGGGCCTTATTCTGGTGTTTGTGAATGCTTCCATTTCTGGCTGCCTTTGTATTCCTTCTCTGGTACAGAAGACTTTTTTAAAAATGTGAGAACTTTATGCATGTTTTGCAAAACAAAAAACACTAGAACATGTCATTTGTGTCTCAAAGACCATTTTTATTTGTACCCTTTGAATTTTGGCAACATATAAACAGTATTAGCCGCAAGCTCTTTATGGAGTAGCTGACTTCAATGTGCCTGTCCTTTTTTCTTTTTTTTTTTCTCCTATTTGAAATCAGTTTAGTATGGTCTTTAATTTTTTTCTTTTTGTATACTGCATTTACACATGAAACACATTCTCAAAATTAGACATGCCTTCAAGACACTCGTGAGTGAAGAATGATGTTGGATCAATTTGTTAAACAAAACCATTCCTGTGTATACTGCAGCAAAATAATTTGAAGTGTTTGGTTACTTGAGAATTTTCCATCTTTCTGTATAAATATTTAAATTTTATAATTGTGGTTGACTAATAAACTTGTTCTGAAAGGTCTGTGTTCATATGCTTCTCCTTGTAATAGGCTTTTTTTCTTCTTTAGTAGGTTCCTGATGAAGGAGAATTTTTGATTCAGGTCTCCATTCTCCTAGCTCTGCTTTTGTGCCATTCTAGATGTGCAGCTGCATATTTCAGGTCTGTGCCATAAGATGTGCTCTGACTTTTCCCACGGGTGTGCTGAAGGTCTGCAGAGACTGCTAGAGCTGTTTGGTTTCACAATACCTCTCAATTCTTTTCCAGTGATTGAATTAAATCTGGACATTTTGAAGAAAGAGTGCTGGCTTGAAAAATGTCAAATGTCTTGTGATAGGTCAGCACAGGAACATCACTGCTGTGGATCAGCATGTTGGCACTGACTCAGACTGGTGCAAGACAGGCAGGAAGATAATACTGGACAAAGAATACATGGTATTGCCCAGGAGTAGCATTACTACGCAGCATGGGATTGCTGAGTTTGTTGGGCAGATCCTGGGGGAAAGAAGGAGAGAGGTCTCTGTGCAGCAGAAACCCCAAGTGTAATTGTATATTTCAATGTGCTTCATTGCCCTATTTCCTGGACTAGACCACTGCTATGAAGTAAGGGAGAGGGCAACAAGTTCCTGTGAGTTTTATCTGTATTCTGAAAACTTCATTTGCTCAGATCCACCAGATTTGTTTCTTTATTTCTCTCTGAGCAATCAGGTTTTAATTAAAAAACCCTCAAGGTGCACGGGTGTTAGAATATGCTTGCTGAGCATGTGTGGAGAGAGGCTGCTGATACTTTCCAGCCAACAGGAACAGAAGTGTGGAAGAAAAAAAAAGTTTTATACCTTTTCCAGAAAAAATTAACACAAAATCATGCCAACTTTCTATGGTAAACAGAAATGTTACATGATAAAAAGATAAGGCTTAAATAGGGGGTGGAAAGTAACTATTTCTCTGAGGGAGAATGAATAAAGAAAAAAAATTATCAACACTGTTACACTGGGATTCATTCCTAAACTAGAACAAACTGTTTCTGGGTATGCAAGCAACAGAACATAGTTTTGAAGTGTTAGGCTACTCGCAGAATTCCTGTCTTAACCCTTGAAGAGGTCACAGAATAACCAGTTACAGTAATGACAGTTTTTTGCACCTTCTAGTGATGCATTGTTTCACATTTACCTAGCATGGTTATATTATTTTCCTCTGTGATTAACATGTGTTATTATTACATATCCTAATTCCAGTCACACTTCTTACTGATGGAAACATGCTGTCAGTTTTCGTGCAAACAGGTCATGTTAGAACAGAGTGGCTGAGTACTTTAACCTCAGCAAATGAACTCAGGCTGGTTTTGTGGCTGATGCCTGCCTCACCCCCAACCTGGTGTTTTGTATTGACCTCTCTCCAAACTAGGACCATTTGATCCATATCCCTGCCTCTCCACCTCTGCTTCCTCAAACTCATGCTTCCCTCTATTCCCTTGACTCAAGCTGTGAACTGTACTTCTGTGCAAGATCTGGACCCTTGGATATAAGCAGCAGAACTTTAGGAGGGAAGATTATAGAAGGGCTTTGAAAGGGATAATTACAGCAGGTACTCACAATATTTTAAATGTATGCAGCACTTTGTAAGGCTGCACTCCTTTTTCATCTTTTGAAGGAATATCCACAATAGCCCTTCTACTGCTTCTGTGCTTGGAGCACATCTCAGTTTGAACTGCCAGGATTAGAAGTTTTTGCGTCTTGTAGTAGCTATGAGATAGCTTTGGTGGTTTTCTTTGTTTGTCTGTGTGGTGGTTTTGCTTTTGTTGTTCGGCGACAAACGTGGATTTTCACTCTCGTATATTTTTGCGCTCTCCATACCAAGAATACAACTGTAGAAGAGCATTGTTAAAGCATCCTGGACAGCAGTGAATTAGATGTAGCTCTGTTGAAGTTGTCATGCACGTACACACACGTCGGTGCCTTTGGAAGGCACCTGCTCTCATCCTCTGTTTAAAAAAAAAAAAAGTGACATGTACGTTTCAGCATGGAAATGAAATTTTCCAAGTTCTGTACAAAAACTAGAATACAAGGAGTTCCAGTTCGACATGAAGGAAGAACTTCTTTACGCTGAGGGTGGCAGAGCACTGGCACAGGCTGCCCAGGGAGGTCGTGGAGTCTCCCTCTCTGGAGACATTCAAACCCCACCTGGAGTGGGTCACCTGCTCTATATGACCCTGACTTGGCAGGGGGGTGGGACCGGACGGTGTCAAGAGGTTCCTACCAACCCTAACGATTCTATTTCTCAGCCTCATCTGCGTGATTCCGATGGCAAAAACGGGACAGAAAACAAAGCCGGGAATATAAACAACGTCACGAGTTAATCCGACTGAAGCTTTTCTATTTTCAATTTTCGGTAGGGCGGGGACACTAGGGTGGGGCGGGATGTTCAGCGGCCCTTTCCCTGGAGGACCCCGAGCTGGTACGGGGATCCAACCCCGGCCGGCCTGAAAGCAAAGAGCCGAGACAAAACCGGCCCATGGCGGCATCNGGGGCGGATCCCGAGTTTTGGCGGTCGGTCCGTCTGTCCGCCAGCGCTCCCGCTCTTCCCGGCACCCTCGCGAAGGGCAGGGCCCGTCAGCCCCTCCTGTTTAGGCAGGAAGGGGACTGCCGGCTTTCAGCCGCTCTCCCGTCGCCGGCCTGCGCGGCGGAGCGTGGCCAGTGAGCAGCCGGAGCCTTCCTGCCGCGGCCCGCGGCCACACAGAGTTGGGATCGCCTCAGGTGCGCCCTGGAGGGGCCGCGGAGGGAGGAAGGCAGGCTCGGACTGCCTCGGTCCGGGCGGCTTTACAGGCTAAATATAGGCTGGCACGGCTCGTAGCGGCGCCTCTGTGACTCGCAGGAGCACCGCTCTTTTTAGGCGCTCCAAGAGGGCTGTGAAAGTGTGTCCCCCGAAAGTCTTGACGGGAGAGGAGTGGGAATGGCCCTTGAGCACGTTTGTGCTCAAGAATAAAGCGGGGTGGTTGCCCGGGAATATTGGCAGTGATGTGCGAGTACAGTGTGTCAGTGTGAAGCTGTTTGGGTCCCGCTTGCAGATGCTGCCGGACTGGGGCTGATGGTGTTGCCGGGCCGAGTGCTGTTCCAGGAAGAGTGTGCGGGATGATGGAAGACTTCAGGAATATCGCCGACGAGACTTTCCCGAGCTTCTTGTGCCATTCCTTGAACAGCACCGCGAGTGTCGTCTTTGAGAATGTCACCGTCTCCTCCAACCTGGGGTTACCTGTGGCGGCCTCCACTGTTGCCAGGAGCCAAGCAGGCGGTGAAAACAGGTGAGGGTGTCAGTAAGTGCCACTCAGTAATATAAAAGAAGCAATTGTAGCGTTTAACTCTGGAGAGTAAAAATTCACAGTTTACTTGGTGATAAAACTATTTACCAATCAGTATCTCAGTAATCAGCAGACATAGGATTGTCTGTATTACCCGTGTAAAATCTGCATTTAATTTCTAACTAGTAAAATACTTAACACATACAAAAATTGCTCTTCAGAAGTGGTTTAATTTTTAGACTGGTAACAGTCAAGTCTCTTTTAACTCAGCTCTTCAGCTTACTGTACTCGTGTTTGAAGTTGTGTAGAGAATAATATATTTTTAACATGTGTGTTCTCTTAGCTCTGTTAACTGTTCACTGAACTTACCTGAATTTGGCTCCTTTTAGAAAGTGTGAGAGCTAGTGTTATGTATAAGAATTAAAACCTGCTCAGCAAGGAGTAGAGCAAAGAGTAACAATTTGAAGCCTTTGCACTTAACTGCTGTCCTGTTACTTATCAACAAGTAAGATGAGACTTTAATACCCTGTCTTTCCAGAAGTGTGTGTTCCAGAAGGACACCACTAGCCACTAAAAGCTATAACGTGGTCTTTCTCTAAAGAGCTACAGAAGACTGGAGAGGATCATTCAGGGTACATATGTGTATCTGTAAATACAGATTAGCTAAAACATGCTAAAATATTGAAATAACTTGACTTACAGGATATAAGTGGCCATCAATATGGGGTTTTTTTTCCCCAGTTCTTTGGAAAACAGAGCAGTGCATAATAGAATGACTCTGATGTGTGTTTTTCTGCCTCACATTTACAGGCTTCCTGATGATTGTGCATCCTATTTGGAATCGAAACATTCACCTCTATCAGAATCTCCTCACAGCAATCACTCAGATCCTGAGCCAGTGAAAAGATTTGCCCTCTGTTTTCGTGATGACATGTAAGTTAAAATCTAAATCTGTCCTAAAATGCAGATACCAGTAAGTTAGTACTATACAGCTAATTGTGGGCTACTTCAGAACTGAGTTGCACAGTTGAAAACAGCAGCTTTTACTACTGGCCTTCAGTAAATGGAGAGCTCAGCTGTGCATTGGCCTGTTAGCTTACAGTGTTTGGCCGTCTGGGCAGCTTTTCCTACAAAAACACCTCCTCCATGTTTTCTGAAGAGGGATAGTGCTAGGCCATGTGGAAGCACCCTCTGCAGTGATTGATGCCACTTAGCCTGTGCAGCCCTACATGAGCAGCGTTCTGCTGTTTGATTGACTAATTGGACTTCATGTAGATGACAGGAATGAATCTTCAGAAGTGATGTTTTCTAGACTGTGAGGTTTTGTTTTGTTGTGACACTAATTAAAAATGTCTTAAGCATGATTATTTAATTGACTTATCTGAATGTGGCCTGTATTTATCTAGTTTACATAATCGAGAATTAAGCCGATGTTTCTGGTTCATGTCATGTATGTGAATAACATTTTGCACTGATATAAATATGTCTTGAGTAAGGATCAAGCAGTTTGCATCCAGAAAGGAGCAACAGTTTCTGTTAAATTTGCCTTCCATGTAGCCTCAGTGATTGGTATTTGTTAGGAAACAATTAGTATTAGTGATACTTGAGAAAGCATTACTGAGTGGTGGAAGTGTTGGAAGCTGTTGCGTAGGTTATTCTAACCAAGGTCAAATTTGCTCCTGTTTTGACAGAAACTGCACTGTGCCTTTCTCACTGATAAAATTGCACTCTAGGCAGTGTGTCCCTGTCAAAAGGAAGAGATTTGAGAGAAAGTCAGTGTCTTGATGGTACTCAAAGACAACAAAGAACATGGAATAGTTGTGTTTTAGACTTTCAAATTTTAATTTCATTTATTTATCTAAAATATTGAAGCAAAAGTATGAAATGTTAACATCTGGCATGATTAGCTTATCAGCCTGCATGGACATTCTGTAAAACCAGAAGTGAAGGATGACTTTCCTGCATAATTACAAAAGCTGTTATTTAACTACATGCAATTTCAGTAACTCATGTTCTTTGTAATTTGGTCCCTTATTTAGTGTAACAAAAAGCTTGGTGATAATGTGGGCTTGACGAAATCTTGTCCAGTGTTTGACTTGGTCTCAAATGGAACTTGACCAGAGTAGACCCTTTTGTCCTTACACTTTTCCTTCTTTTTACGGAAATGAAAGAGAGGAACAAATAGGTAGAGAGGCATATTTTGCATGAATTTTCACTATTTGTTTCATGGTTTAGATTGTGAAACTGAACTCCTTGTAATTCTGATATATATTCTTTTTTGTAAAATGACAGATCTCTAGAATCTATTCCATATTGAAGACAAAGCAATTGGAGAATTTAGCAGATCTTTATCATGAGAGGTGATGGTCTGCATAGCTCACTGATTTTTCATTGAAATATTCTCTTTCTAGGGAAATTGCAACACAAATTGAAGAGCCTCAGCCAACTTGTGTTAATTTGAAAGAATCCCACTCAATATATGGAGAGCAAGCTCAGAATGTCATTGAATATTCAAATCGCAGTGAAGATACCTTACGTGAAGTTTTGCCACTTGAGCGATTGGAAGGTATTAAATTTTGAGAAAAATTGTGTACTTATTGTCACTGTAATCAACTTTTTATCATACAGATATTTACTTTTGACCCTTTCACTATTTTATGGCAGATTATAAATGGGTTTTGAAAAGTCATATCTTGGATTTGAGCAAACTAGAAGCAGATAAAGCTTGTGGTTGACATGTTCTTGGACTTTTCCTCAAAGTACAAAGCTGTACAGCAAGTTGGTGTAAAGAGTGTTTCCTATATACTACCATAAATAGAATGCCAGTAGTAATCTGACTTAATTCCAGGAACTTTGTGGAAGAAGTGTTTGTAGCTTGTTCTCTACCCCTTCTATTTCACTAAGTGTAAGGCTGCAAGGTTACATTTGAACTAGCATCTCTTCTCTTGCCCTATTCCAACCTTTAATAGATGCCTTTAATTGCTGCTGTAGGTGTTGGAAGCATACTCTTCTAGTGAGTTGATGCATGAAAAAATAGTTTTGAGTACTTGCTGTGAAAACTACTTTTTTTGAGGAAAAGAATATTCCCAAACTTACTTTAAAAGCATGGCTACTGTTACTAAGCTTGCCTGGGGTTTTTGCTGATGCCAGTTCTGTGATTAAGTTCTACTGATCCCTTAAAATTCTGTAAACATAGTTAGTAAATATATCCTTTTAGACATTATCCTTTAACAAGCTTTGAGTATTTGTATAGGTTTTTGTAGAATATTAATAATTTTGACAGATAGCATGTTCAGTTAGAAAGTATTGTGACCTGTAATATAAATAGACCCTTATGAAAAACCACTTCTAACAGGAAAGTGTTGACTTCAGTCATTTGTTGCTGTAGTCTTGAGGAAGTGGCAGTAACTGGCAACAAGATGATGATCCTTTGGAAAGCTGAGACTGCCCAGTCTGGACTTGTTAGTGGCCAATCAGATTTAGTTACTAGATTTTAACTTGGTGTTTGGAAATTTATTACTTAAGAATTACGAACCTTTTTTGCTAAAATCTGTGTGTGCAAGTCTAAACTGTTCTCTGTCATGTGGGACTTGCAACTGGATTATGTGTGGATATAACATGCAGACAAATGGAAGGTGCTTAAAATGATCCAAAAAAAGAATTGGTCCAGTAGGTGAAATGCAACACTGGAACAGAGCACTTGTCCTTCCTTCTGCTAGTACAAACTGGGGCTCCTTACTTTCTTGTGCTGCCTTGTGGAAATCCTTAAGGCAGTAAATATCTTTTGTCAGTTTTGGAGTTGTAGCCCTGATGAAGCCCTGCCTTTTTAACAAGATCCTTTAGATCATTGTCATAAGAACACACAAGGTTTAATATTGTGGAAATGTGTATGTCTGGGTTCTTTTGATGGTGTACACCAAGACCTTCCAGAGGCTCAGTTTAACCTTAGAGAATAGTTAGCACTTGTTATGTTCTATATTATACTACTACAATACTGCTTACACCACTTTATTATGTTTCAGATTTGCCAACTGGAATATGTGTTGTTCCAGACATTAAGAACAGCAAGGTAAAAGCTTTTTCAAATACAGTGAAATTAAATGTTTTCTAATATTAATCTTGTGATAGACTTAACTCTGTGAGAGGAGGAGGGAGGGAATGGAACTGTGTTTATTGTCTTACATTGTATATACCTTAAGTTTATAAGGGTGCTGGCATGCCTCACTTTGCCTCCATTTGGCAGATCACTTCATTAGTACTGTGGGAACATGATTACATGTAATCTTCCTCAGTTGTGAAAATAGTTGTTTGTTCCTAGCCTCTGCTGTCTTGTAGCTCTTTGTCAGTGTAAGGGCCTTGTGTTTTATCCCAGTTGTAGTCTACCTTAATGAAGTGTCTTTTGGCGAATTTTTTGTAATCCTTTTTGAAATTGAATTAGACAACTCCAGAGCTAGCAAATAGCTGTGGGTGTTGACAGGAAGGGTTATGCTTCACCCGTTTTTATCTATTGTTTTAGAGATGCTGACAGTTTTAGGTGCAGAAATGCAATGCAGATAGGAATGGGAGGTCTCCTCTTCCTTGTAGAAAACATTCACCAGGCTGCAGCCAAATGCTGTCCAATACATACTCTGTAATGTGTCAGCTAGTACTTTGATTTAGTTTTCTGTCATTTGATTTTTATAGTGGCCACAGTGGTCAGTGAGTTGCAGTTGACTGCTTGCAGGCTGTCTTCTGAAAACCTTAATTCATTTTCCTTTCAAATTCTTTACCTTCTGAATTTGGACTTTTTTTGCTGTGTGTCAAAGATGATCTGTTCATCACAAAGAATGTGAGACTAAATCCATACCAGACATTCCATCATGCTGTTTTTAAAAATCATTCAGCTATAGAAAAGATAGAATATTTGCTGTTAGCTAGATTCAGCTGGAATACTACTTTTTGAGTAAATCAGAGTGCTCATTTGGAGAAATTCCCAACAAAGGTTGGATCTGTTTGTACGATTTCTGATGAAGC
Organism: Drymodes brunneopygia; assembly: GCA_013400955.1. Taxonomy (NCBI): domain Eukaryota; kingdom Metazoa; phylum Chordata; class Aves; order Passeriformes; family Petroicidae; genus Drymodes; species Drymodes brunneopygia. The sequence goes on along the minus strand of VZTZ01014749.1, from coordinate 487,339 downwards.
ACTGTTTTAACAGCATAGGAAGCTACTGAGAGATGTCTTTGTACATTTAAGTTGGGATTGTACCTCAATGAATGATGGAGGGCAGTTTTTTTCAAGTGTAAACTCTTTAATGCAATGTTTCAGTTCTTTATTTTGAGATCTCTTTAAGTTTGTGTCCTTCAGATGCTTTTTTGCTCCTCCCCTTTTACGATCCCCACATTTCTTGCGTTCATCTATTTTGGAAGTTAGCAGGCAAAGTCCATTTGAACTAGAGTGTTTCCTGGGATAAGTAAAAAATATGTGTGCAGAATTTTGCAGTATTATTAACCTCATTAATTGTTTATTATTAACTGAATTCATACAATAGTACTTTCTAGAAACATTTCTTTATGCGTGCTTTTCACAGGTTGGTCCATCTGAACCTTCTGAAAAGCTGATAGAAGGTGCTGTCTCAAGTGTTCATCTTAGCAATAGCCTTTCAAGTTTTTTGGAGAATGAGAAACTCTCATCTCTTCTAAGCTCAGATGAAGATTCCACTGGTAGGTGTGTTTATAACTCTTGGTAGCTGAGTCTGTAATTCTGGCTCAATGTTATTGCATACTTGAGAAGAAAGATTCTGTTTTACCTAAGTATTTAACATCGGATTGTGCTTGATAAAAAAGTAATATAACAATATTAAAGAAAACTGTTCTTTGGAAAACTGACTGTTTTTAAATTGTAACAAAAGTAGGCGGCTGTGGAATTTGTCAGAAAGGATCAAATTGGAATTTTATTCTAAAAAATTAAAAGACAGTCCTCAGTTACTGTGAGTCAAAGATACAGGTGGCACTGTGGGCGTTGATTTAATAAAGTGGTAAGTCTAGCTACATTTTCAGTTCAGGTTAGTAGAGATAAAATTCTGGGTTTAAGAGCACACCCATGCAATTAAAAAGGACTTCTGCTTGAGTTTGAGTTCGGCTGTCTTTAGATGCTGCATGTGTGGGGTGACATTCAAGTAAGAAGTCTAGTTTACCTGCAGGCATAAAAGTGAGAACTTAAGTTCTATGTCAGTAAGAGTTTTGGACTTCTTGTGCCCTTGTAGTGGCTGCTGCAGAAGCACAATCATGCTCTTCTTCATTAATGCAGCTGACTTTGCTCATGACATGAAGGATGATAGGGCATGTTCTTGTTCCTCACCAATGAGGAAAGCAGAGTGATCAATCAATAGGTTTTCTGTTGTGAGTTCAAGTACCCTTGCAGTCAAGTAGGGCTACTGCATTTCTCCCATGGCATCTACATATTTCATGACTGTCTCTTGAAATTGTTTTGTTCTTTCTTGTTGCATAACTTCACTTGAGTGTTAAGCATATAAGAATTAAGTTAATAGTTTGCTGAATTAAAACACTGTTGGATTTTTTTCCACTCAAGAGGATGAAGTTACTTTAATTGCCCTCCTGAGGGGTTGGTAGCTGTTAGCTGGAAATATTTGCCTATTCAGGATTCCAGTACTGGTGAAGCTTACTGGTCTTTTTATTTTTACAATGCAAATCAGTAAATTATGGAGTTGTTTTCATAGTATGTTAGGTGATAAAAATGTCTGTTAAAAGTGAAAAGGATATTTTCTTCTCTTTCCATAGATGATGATATTGATGATGAAGAATTCTTTGATAACCGACTAGAAGCGTATTTTGAGCAGCTGATAAAACCAGAAATGATTAGAGGAGACACCAACCTGCAGAAACTCTCAGAATGCTGTGCAGCACTGAAGCTTTCTGAAAATGCCTTATTACAAGTAGGTTTAAAGTTCAAAGCTCAGCATGCCCAATGGCTCTTAAACATGTTAAACTTTCAGTGGTTGTATTTGTTGATATTCTTAAACAGAGTATTTTTTCGTTTCTGCAGCTATTAAGGCAATGTGCAGGCACTTTTTTTTTATCATACAATGAGTTTATAAATAATCTTTTTGATCACTTATTTTTTTCATCTTGGATATCAACATTGAAGGTGTTATTAAGTGTATAGCAACACAGAGACTTGTGTTTCCAGGAGAGTCAATAATTCTCTTAAATAATTGGTAAGTGTGTGGAAGTCAAATGTAGGGCAGCAACAGGCTGGCTTGTGGTTTGCCTCTGAGCAACAGTTAGCTTCATTCCAAACAGGTTGCCAGGGATTAAGTGCCTTTCCATTTTCTTGGCTTTGCAACAATGGATGTGATCCTGGCAGTCTCATGCTTGACCAGAGTGTGACTGATTTAAACAGTGAAACTGCAGCTTCTGAAATTTCAGAAATTTCCCAACTGACATCAGAGTTTCCAAGCTGTGTGGGAAGTGATGTTAACCCTGTACAAGGAGTCTGGATAGGCTGCAGTTTGTTCCAGTAGTGCATGAAGGAAGGGATAAGTGGTTTTAAGAGTGAGAATAACAGCTCTGCTCTCAGATCTTCTCTTGTTTGTGCAAGATGTCCCTGCTTCACTGCCTTGTAGACAGACAGCAGGGTAGGTACAAAGGACTCTGAGTCTGATTTGGAGCCCTCATCCAACAGTGGGTCAGCCAGAAGGGAAAGGTGAATAACACAGTACCCATCTTAAAGGGAATGAGAGGATATAGTGGGAATAAGAAGAGATCTTCCAATCTTCTTGCGGTGTATGCCCTTGCAGGCACATGCATGGACTGGCATAGCCAGGAATTATTGTCCTTGGTGATAGAGGCTAACTAGGGGTACTGGCTACGGCAGTGTCAAATGTGTGAACAAAATATTATTAATCTCTTTTCTACTAGAGAATTTTTTAACATTCTAAAAGACCCTGAAGGGTTTGGTTTTTTTTTTATTTTTGTGTATCTACTGTAGTGGAACCTAAATATTTTATATTTTTTATTTAAAGGAGAACTGTCAGGATTCTGTCAGTTATGGGGCTGTGACTGGAGCAGACTCTGGAAATGCTAGTGATGAAGATTCACAAAATGAAGGGATAACTGGATGTCCTGTGCAAAGAGAAATGCTGTCCAGAGCAGTGCAGCAAATGGTATCAAATTGCCATTTAAATTCCTATTATTCATGTAGAGTAAGACTGTAGTTAGAAGATGGCAGTGTGTTTGAAAACTTGTTAGATCTACAGCTAACCACCAAACTTTTGCTACAAAAAATTAATATTACCACTTTTGTTTTAGGCCTGTATTTCAAACACAGTCAGCTTAGACTGTTCTGTATCTAGAACTTTTAAGTACATGCAGTTAATAACTGTGCTTCTGACACTTTTCAAATTATTATTATTATTCTCAAAGAATTCCATGGCTGCTGGGGATGTGCTGGATTCCCGCACAGCTGCTGAGCTGCGGTTAGATTCCCTGTATCTCCAGTGCATGGACAGCCGTGAAGCTGATGTCTCAGATGTCCTTCCAAAGCAAGAAGTAGAGTCCTCTGTCTGTCAGGCTGCTTCTTCTAATGCAGACGTGCTACACACAGGAAGAGGATTTTTAGGACATGACACTACTCGTGAAGTTCTTAGTGCAAATGCACCTCAGGCAGATGCAACTGAATGTAAAGTTGGTCTTCCTGATACTTACCTGTCTCCAGGTGGGGACAGCTGTGAGAACTTAAGTTTAGCTACAACAGACAAAGGTAGGATGCTTTACATATGACCTGTCTTTACATTAAACCTGTTTATGCAATTGTGACTATACCCTGTTGCATGGAAAAAGAATTGTAAATTGTAAGCTAGTCATTTTTATTTAGTTGTAGGAATTGGTAATAAAAACCAATGTAGCCTGAATTAATTCTGATTTGCTTTTGTTTTAAGAACCACTGATTGTTGTATGTTGCACTTAACTGTTACTTATTTGCTGATGAAACGAGTTTAAACTTGTAGTTGCAGCAACTTGAGCTCTGCTTTTTTAGCTTGTTGCAGACTTTTAGCAAGTGAATTTAATCCATAATTAAGACATTTTGCCATATCCCTTTTAATTTTAATCCATAATGTAGCATTTGATGTATCTTTCAGGTGATTTACCACACAGCATTGTCTATCAAAATGAGGAGGGCAAATGGGTGACTGATCTTGCATACTATACTGCATTTGATAAAGAACAAGATTTAAATATGTCTGAAGATGATAAAAGAAGTGAGGAGTTCATTACCGGCTGTATGTAGTCATCTTCCTTTTTAGTTAACTCTTGCTATCTGTAATAATGTGAAGTAAACTTTCTTCCCTTTTTTTTTTGTTTTGTTTTGTTTTCACTTGAACAGATCAGTATTTGGTGTTGCAAAGCCTCCAGGTTTTAGATACTACAAATTATTTGAAAGCTGATGCTGATAGTAGTCTGTAGTGATATTATATCATTATTTATAGTTCATAGCTTCTTTCTGTGTTTCCTACTTTTCCCATGAAGGGTGTTTTAAAGCAAAACTAAAAGCATTCTAACATTTGCCATTGGTGCCTATTGTATGAGCTAAACCAACTCCTCTCACTTCCACAGTTTTTCCTGTGGACTTTAATTATTGTTATCCTTTCTTGCAAGAAAAGGAGAAGAAGAGTAATTTTGTATTGCATGATGCTTATAAGACAGGAAATAATTAGCAATGAGGAATGACTACAAATCAAACTGCATACAGTGTCAAAATTTGAGAGACTTGAAAATGTTGAATTGGATAGCTGCTGATTTTTTTGTGAAGTTCCTTGGGAATGTCTTGGTGCTGAAAAATGGTACTGTAACTGAAAAATGTTGGAGCTTATTGAGGGACTTTATGGGACTCTCATCTTCCCTTGTACTGCAGGCTTTTTGAACCTCTGTTTACTTGAAGTTGTTTTTTTATCCTTAAGCTATGTCAGACTGATCTTCATGAGAGTGTGTATATTTGTCATACAGGCTTGGAGTGCCATAGACGAATTGGTTCCTTAGCACCAAAATGTCATCTGCTCATCTGTTTTATAAGAAATTCAAGAGATTCACAACATTGTGGTGAAGGGACTCCTAAGTGTTAGTTCTCTGTAGATGGTAATTGTGAAAATAGTACAGGCATTTGAATTCAAAAGTAAGATTGAGTTATTTGGCCTGTTAATTTGCATGTGTTTTTCATGAACTGGTACAAGCCAGTATCTTTCTTTTGCTCCAATTCAAAAGTACCACCTTGATGGAAAAAATTTTCAACTCCAGATATAGTAAAGGTTTGATCTGAGTTAGCCATCTGATGCTTGGTTCTAGCTAGTATGGGTATCATAACCTATAAAAAGTTACAGTTTAGCTTGGGACTTCGGCTGTTAGAAACATTCTTTATTCACCACTAAGTTAATTAGCTAAATGCTGATCTTACTTTGGCTTCTAAAGATCCAGCAAATACTCCTTTAAAACTAATTTCATGTAACTTTTCTCACCAAAATGGGATGGAATAACTCCTAGTGTGTCCCAGGCTGTCTCAGGTCTAGAATTATGTATGCAGTAAATTTCTGTCAAGTTTAATGATGACAAATAGTAATGACAGTACTTAGTAACTTATGCCTTATTTAAATAAATGTTCTCTTTGGTTTTAAGCTGAAGCAGCAGCTATGATTGCACAAGATGAGGAGGAATTTGAGAAAGCACACAGGCTTGTGCAGGTAACTAATGGTCTGAAATGTAAACAGAATAGTTTTCTAATTTATTTACAAGTTGCAACTTCTTAAATCTCTTTGTCTGCAGGCAGGAAAGATAGGCAGTCCAAATGCATCTGATTTAGCAAATACTTCATGGAAGTCTGCTAATAGCTTCCTTGTGCCAAGAACATCTGATCTTCCTAAAGATGCCAGCTATTTACATTTGTCTTTGGGCGAGTTCTTTGGTCAAAGATCTGAAGCTCTTGGTTGTCTTGGTGGAGGCAGTGATGTGAAACGGGTATGTATCTAAATGTTAATATTGAGACACAAGGAAAAGACAAGAAAAGCAACAACTAGCACTACTTTTGTTATCTTCTAGCCAATTCTTTCTCAGGTGTAATTTTCTAAGTTGATTTAGGAAGGAAATTCTCTGTGTGTAACAGGTGTGGGTTGACTGGTTTCCCACTGGAATTTCTGATGTGAAGTGCTGACTGGTGTTACTGATGAATGTTAATCTTCACCTTTTGGTCAGGAATTATGTGTAGGATTAGAGGGTGAAAAGTACACCATATACAGGAGGCATGTTGGAGATAACAGCAAATTATCCACACAGTTGAGTGAAATGCTGCTCAGACAGGGGTATTTGAACAGTGTGGGCATCTCTGAGTGGCTGTTGAGGGTTGGTGTGCTATCTGGGCAATGCCCAACTTCAGTAAAAATGTCGTCATCTAGATGCTGACTTACCAACATCTGTATACTTCTTGCAGCTGTTGGACACTTGGTGTTTCTCTTTTCTGCTGTTGGTAGACAGGATCTCATCTGTGTTTCAGACAAAAAAAACCCAGAAGTGTGCACATGGGAAGAAGTCACACATGCTTGTGTTATTCACTGGTGTGTCATGAGGAGTTGTTAAAGTTGGCATGTTCTGTCCTAATCATTCTAAGGCTTAGTGGCAGACCATGCCTCCAGGCAGAGATGATGGAAACATTACTTTATTTCTTTAAGTTGTGTCCTGATTTCAGTTAGGATACAGTTAGTTTTCTTCATAGAAGTTGGTACAGTGTGTTTTGGATTTAGTATGAGAATAATGTTGATAACACACTGATGTTTTGGTTGTTGCTGAGTAGTACTTACTCTAAATCAAGGACTTTTGTGTGTCTCATGCTCTGCCAGTGAAGCAGGTGCACAAGAAGCTGTGAAGGGAGCACAGCCAAGACAGCTGACCCGAACTGACCAAAGGGATAATTCTGTATGATAGAACATCCTGCTCAGTCTGTAAACTAGGGGGAGTTGGCTGGCAGCCATGGATCACTGTTCAGGGACAGGCTGGGTATTGGTCTGTGGGCAGTGAGCAACTGTGTTGTGCACTGCTTGTTTCTCTTGTGTGTTATTTCCCTCTCCTTCCTTTTCACCAGCATAATAGTTATACTTCATATCTTGTGTCAGTTATTAAACTGTTCTTATCTCAACCCACGAGGTTTACCTGTTCTTTCCAATTCTTTCTGTTGGAAGAGGTGGGGAGTGAGCAAACAGCTGTGTGGTACTTAGTGACTAGCTGTGGTTTAGCCTTGCCAGTTGTTAGTTTATTTTATGTATGTATGGGAAGTGCGTTTGTTTAGATTTTTGTGTATGTATTTAGATGAGGCATTTGCAATGCTAGGAGGCACGTGTTATTTCTTAGTGGTATGAGAGGTATACCAAACAAGCACTGCGGGTTAAAATTGCTTTGAACCTACTTGTTAATTATTAAATTTACTCATGCTGTATTCTGGGATATTTTTTTATAGCCATCTTTTGGTTACTATATTACGTCCCCGAAGAAAAGGCCGCCTGTTTCTTTGCTAACGCAATCTGATTTATCAGGAGGTGACATCGGCCAAGAGATTTCGCACTTGTCTGAGGAGGTGTTTTCAGGTAGTTGTGGAACAGCTCTTTTTTTCTATGGGGCATTAAGGGAGCATGTGTATCCCAAGAATGCATGTTTTTAGACAATTTCCTTACTGTAAATTCTATTTTGTTATTGTTGTTGTTAGATGACTTAGAAGCACAAACAAGAGAACATGCAAAGTTTACCAGCTCTGAAGGTTCAGGGCATAGGGTGGATACTGCTGCTGGAATACATGAAAACATTAATACAGAAGTTGCTACCAAAAGTAAAGCAAAGGTATTTCACTTGTGTTTTTCTTTAAAGTGCAATTGTGACCTGAAACAAAATTCAAATTACTTCAATTATTATTGTTTCTTTGAATACAGCTAAATGCGGCCTTTCATATCAGCTCACAGCTTTTTATATTGATCATTTGAATCCTAGTAGGTATCCCTGTTTCTGAGGATAGTTTCATTACAATGGCATGATCCTGCAGTAAGTCAGGTGTTACTATTACCGTCTCCTTTTCCTTTTTCTTCCAACTTCACTTTTGGGATTGCTCAGTCTGGTGGCCCATAATTTTTCAGAGACTTATAGGCTGTTGATATTCTATGATCAAGATTCTGAATTTCATCTGTGTCTTCCCCTTCTATTTTCTTAATGAAACAACTTATCTTTAGCATGGGAATAAAATCTTTTAGTTGATAGAATTAAAGAATATGAATGTGGTGCAAGTCTAAAAAAAGTATCTTTTCAATTTGGTAGTCCTAGATACCTGCCTTCCCTGCCTGTGTCACCTCCCTAAGCCTGCTGGCAGCATTTCTCCTAATGCAGGCCAGGATGCTTGTTGACCTTCTTTGCCTGATTTGTGATCAAATTCCTGTCCACCAGGACCCTCAATTCCTTTTCTGCCAGGCTGCTTTCCAGCTGATTGGCCCAGGGATACAGGGGCCTGGGGTTATTCCTCCTTTGTTGCTGGTCTTCGCACCCTTTGAACTTCTCAGCCCATTTTTCTGTCCTGTTGAGGTCCCTCTGAATGACAGCTAACTCTCCTGGTGTATCAGCCACTCCTCCCAATTTTGTATGATGATGGAACTTGCTGAAGGTGCACTCTGCCCCATCATACACATCATTAATGAAGTTGTTGAACAGTACTGGCCCCTGTCTTGATCCCCAGGATTCTCTACCACTGAGTGACTGCCTCCTGATGGACTTGGTGCTGCTGATCTACCCTTGGAGCCTGGCAGTTCAACTTGTTTTCAGTCCAGTTATGGTGTACTTGTCTGCTCCATGCTTTGTCTGTCTTTTAATGAGGATGTTGTTAAGTCATTCATGCATATCTACAGGAGGGCAGGTGTTTTCAAATCATCCTGAGTCTCTGTCCATCTGAGAGAGACAGAAAGAAACTGCGCTCTGGACATAACTATTTACCTACTCCATGCCCTTTGGTAAGAATAGCCAATGTGAAAACTAAAGAAGAAATCAGACCTGAGTGATAGGGAAAGTTGCAGGAATAGCTGTGTCTTCTCTCTGTAGAGGCAGATGATTTAAAGTTGATTGGGAAGTTACTGTATATTTGGTCATGGTTACTTCTCAGCTGTTTGTCCCTGACAGGATTTTACTCCCAGTCCTTTCAACTGAACTAAAGCATTTTAGGATTTTAAAAGTTTCACAGAAACTAAGGCTTCCTAGCAGGCAATAGTTATTTAATCTAAAAAAGCCTTTGTGGAGTAGACCTAAAAAATCGGGAGAGTGAGAATTATGTCTATTGCAGTGTTCCTTCTTGGAAGGTGTTTAAAAATGCATCACTGAAGAATGTTAACATATTGACATATCCTGAAATGCAAACAAGAAACAAAGCACTAAACAAAAATTTTCTTGCTGTGATATGTAACTTATTTTGTTTTATTGTAGGATGGAATTCATAAAGAGAAGTTTGAGGATGGCTTGTCTAATTCTGACTCTGTCTTGAGTATCAGCACAATTGCAAATGCTATTGCTAATGCTTCCACCAGTGCTGAACCTTCCCAGCTAGCTGCTATGATGATGGCACTCTCTAATAAAAGTAAAAGAACACATGTCCCTCCTGGAGTTGTTCAAGAGGCTGAACTGTCTGCTAATGAGGTATTTTCCAGCAATGAGGAAAATAATGCATTTGATATGGAAAAATACCTCAAAAAGACAGATGAGAGCAAACATGAAAGTGAACACGAGAGTGTTGTGAAACACGAAGCATCTGTCCAGAGCCTTACATCTGATGCCTTTTTATTGGGTAAAGATAAGCATAAGGATGCTCTTGCAGAGGACTTGATGAATAATCATAGCAAACAGCAAGGAATAGAGAAGCGATTGCTTGGTTATCTTAATGAAGAAAGTGACAGTCAGAATTTTTCTAGTCTGTCTGGTATTCTCAACCACAGAGATGTAATTGCAGATAATGTTCAATATTCAAAAAAGTTGTCAGATTTGGTGAATAGTAAACATTTACAATCAGTGGATGCTGATATTAGATCAGAGACACTTAATGGAAATGAATCCCACACATGTGGAATTCCCTCAGCAGCAAAAATGCAAGTGGCACAGCAAAATCTGCTTGCTCACCAGAACAGCAATCTCACTAGTACATGTAGTATAGGGGAAGATAGAGAAACAGTAGATCAAGTGACAAATGTTGTTCCTGAACCATGTAATGATTTGGTACAGGGAAGTGCAGGAAATACTCCATGCCGCAGCAACTTAAAACCTGGCAAGCAATCTAGTAAATATGTCTCAGTAAGTCCTACAACAGGCAAGCTTGTGCAGAAATTGAGCAATGATGAGAGGAAGCAAAATGCCAATACAGAGAAGAGAAGCAAGGATGCCAGTACTCTTCGTGGTGGGAATGCAAAACGTGTAACTTTTGGGAAACTCTCCCCAACTTCCCAGAACAGTAGTGGTAAGTAAACCTAGATAAATGCAATAAGTTGTTGAAAAGGCTTTTCTTGATGGTAAACTTGTTTCCTGTCTATAAATAAATACAGTGCTTAAATCTTGTTTATTTTCCAGAGCATAAACCCATTCTGCCTGAATCTGATTTAACTGTGGAGGATGAGGAGTACAGCTTCAGACCTTCAACTTCACCTCTGATTCACTCTTCTCCTAGTGAGACTTCTGGAACAGTGTTTTCAGGGTAAATTTCTTGGTGCAGGTTATAAGAATTAGTGCTTCATGAGGATTGTTGAGGGTTCATGTCTTAGTTTGAATGTTGACTGTGATCTAGGTTTATAGAAGATCTTTATTAGGCTAAGACTTCATTATACACTAAGCTGGACATTCTATAGACCAATGAAGATATGTTTTTTAAACTGAGAAGTATTTCGCTCCATTTGGTTCTCTGATTTGTATCTTTGCTTGTTGTGGGAGAGGATGGGTAGAAATATTTGTATTGCTTTTGACTGTTTTGTATTTTGGTACGTACTTGTGTCCAAGGCTTAAGGTTTTCTTAGCAACTGAAAGAACAATGTTTCTTAAATGATCTCTCATAACAATAAGTGTCGTAAGATTACAACTAAATTAAATCTGTAGTCTTAAACACAAACATGGCCAGTAGCTAATGATTGTGTGCAGTCTTATAAGAAGATGAGGCAACTGATTTCCATGACTTAACTTTTAAGTTCATTGTCTGGTATTTAGCCACAGTTTGTATTTGTATGTGTTGTTAGAATTACAGGCTGTCTGGCATTTCTCAGACATTAATATGTGTGGGAGTTGATGTATTTTTGCAGGCATATTATATAGATATTAGGATTTCCACTAAAAATTGTCAGTGCCTTTAATTGTTGTCATGTTAGCTTGTTGAACAAAGTGCTGAGAGATCCTATGTTTTCAGGTATTTGAAATGAAGAGAATCTCATCAGTGAATAGTAAACTAATCTGTGATGCCTGGGAGGTTAAACTTCTAATCTAGTTAAATACAAGTATATTGATTCACCTCTTTTAATAAGTTGTGTTGTTTCTGTGGCCTTAGCATCTGAGTTCAGTTGTGGAACTCTGATGCTTTATCCAAATGGATTTATATAGAATGAAAATGTGTTTTATGTACACCAAAGCCAGAACTTGTAAAGGTTAATTGAGAGCTGATTTTCCATTTCTGCTTACTGCGTTTAACAGAATAGCTAATTAAGTTGACTTTTAGAATAGGTAATGTGTAACATTGATTTTTCCTGAGGACAGCATTAAAAATATATTTTAAGACTAGCATATTTTGAATCTCTTTTTCAGATCTGAAACTGACTTTACTTGCCTGTCACATTGTCAAGAATCTCCTTGCAATGAGAATGTGCTACCTCAGTCTGTTTACTCGAGTCCAAGCATGAGCAGGTTAACCTATGTCTCTGCACCTGGCAGTATCTGTAACAACACAGCAGGGGTACATAATCCAGGGACATACTGGGTAAGAAACACAAAACAGCACTCCCCCCTTTGCCCCTAAACCAAAATTTACAGGTCATAGTAATTCTAACTTAGAAAAACCTTAAGGGTTTTGAAACAGTTTAGGATACGCTGTGCATAGGGAAAAGGTATTCTGCTTCTTTCCAGCTTGTGAGTGTTTCAGAAATTTGAATTTTGGTATCAACTGTGCTAAATGCACACACTCTAATAAATACAATCATAGTAAAGCAATCAAACAACTAGGAACTTTTTAAAAAGTTAGAGTTGATGTATTTCTCATTAAATCATTCTGTTCTTGGAATCTGGTATGGTATTCCAGTAGTATTTTGCTTTCATCACACCTGAGGCTCCCTTGTTGTTCAGCTTCAGCTGTTAGGAGAATATTTTTCCTGGTGTATTTTTTTTCTGGAGAAATGTTTATAGATATATTATGTAGCTTGCACTACTTTTTTCAGTACTGAAACTATAATTTTCTATCTCTGACAGTCATTCTGACTGTTTTTACTAGTTTAGAAAAGAATGTACACTGAGGGTGAAATTTCTGTTCAAACTTGTAGTCTTACACTGATTAAAATAATTGGCAGTCTTTTATCTGAATTTATGCATTCCTTGGAATCTGGAATCTGTGTTATGTCTCCCCCCTTCCAAAGTGTGTGTAACTGTGGGTGGAACTTTAAAAAACAGACAGGCAAAGCCTGAATAACCTTTCTGACTTACATGCATGTCTGTGTAGATATGAGTGCTCATTCCAGCTATACCATACCTGGCAAAATAGCAGGTCTCTGGACTTGAATGATTTCTTTGTGTGAGTACACAAAGAAAATGTTTGTGTCAATGCATTTTCATGCATCTCTAATCCTTTTTGGTTGGTGATTTGGTTGTGATTTGGTTCAAGGCCATTGAGTCTAAATCTAAAAATACATCATCACAGAGACTGCTGTGAAGAAAATCAACTCCTTTCTGGCCAGACCCAGTAGAATGTCTTTAGGACAGTAAACAGGTTGAAGCTGCAGGTTTCTCTTTTTTCAAGATAAAGAGCCACAGTTACAAAAGTAAAACTTCAGACAAGACAAACTTGATTATTTATATTGGATGGCAATACCAGTAATGATCAGACAGGAAAGTTTCCTGAACAGGCAGTACCGGAATTAGGTGTGTCTTATGTACCCTATTGCTTTTCTAGAATATATAATACTGCATGTTATATTTGTTTACTAGGATGAACATGCTGCTGAACTGAGCACAACAATAATTCGGGCCAGCCCAACTCCTCTGCAGGAATATACAAAGGAAAATTTAGAAGATCACTCATGTCAAAGGAATAGAAAAGAAGCAGTACTTAGTATTGACCAGAAACAAGAAGAAAATGAACTTACTGGTCTTCAAAGAAAACCTGATAATGTAATGGACCAAGAGCTGGCCCAAGAAGGTTTTCTGAAGAATGAAAAGCAACTTCCATTTATTCCTTCAAATGTACCGGCAAATCATGAAGATCTAGACCATGTTAAATCAGCTTTACCAAGTAAACTCTGCACCTTTCAGCCACTTTCTGTCAAGATTGATGCACAAGAAGTGTGTCAGGATCAAACAAACAAAGCACAGAGACAAGGATTTCCATCTCTGAATACATTACCTGTTTATTCTGGATTAAACACCTGTTTGCCATGCAATCAGAACTCATCTGGTGAACAGCATGTTCCTATATCAACTGTTAAATCCCATGTCACTACCTCTGAGAGTCAAGCAATTTCTTCTTCTGTCCCCACCTTTCTTACAGGGCATTCTCTTGCAGCAACTCCATTTGCACAACAGCATCTGGGAACTATGCAGCCTACAGGAAATACAGTTCTGTCTCAGTTTCGTGGCTGCAGCTCTGCAGGTTTTGGCGTTCCAGCAGGGCTTTCTTGTTCTGGTATTCCAGCAGGAGGTATTGAGAATCCACTTACATTAGGAATTCCTTTAGGTTCAAATATTGGTCCTGGCTCTTTGGGTGCAAATTGGCTTTATAATCCACACTGTACTTCATGGAATAATAATATCTTAAATATAAAATCATGTACTGGACAACCTCTTGGAGCTGGCAGAAGTGAGTGGGAGTTCTCAAAGTCACCTTGTATTGGTAAGTGTGGTTTTTACAGTTGTGTTTGAAATACAGCTGAGGACAGGCAGGGTGATAGCCATGTTGCTTTTGTTATGATAAATTAGCATGGTAGTAAGTGTAACTACAGTTACTGTTTATGCAAACCCTATTACTAGTTTTCCTTGTTTAATGATGTTCTCTGAATTCAGTGTCTATTCTTATAGCTCCCCTAATGGTCTTAAAAAACATTTCTCATTGTTTAGAAAAATTTCAGCATTCTTCAATATTAAGTAGTTTTGTGTTTGTGTAAAGGATCTAGAACTACCTTTTATAGGAGGAAGAGAAATCCTAGATACAATTCAAACTAGGCAAGACAAGTCATGCTCTTGAAATTCCATTGTATTTTATTTGGAAAGTAGAGGACATTTCTATTTCCAGGCTAATTTGGTATTAACAGTCAGTGAAGGCCAAAACTCCTAAGAAGTTTGGACCCCGTGGAGGATTGAAACTGTTTGCTGGTTATGAAGGGAAAGACAAGCTACCAAGTGTCTTCTGTCCTTTCTGCTATTACTTGGTATCTAGACTTGACTCTAAACCTAAGCAACACAAATTACTAATTAATTTTAAAAACTTCTTTTAACCTACAATCTTGTCAGTTGTTTTTTGCTATACTTTTTTTTCTGGCTAATTCTTTCAGTCTAAAACAAGCTAGTGGGGTTGAAGATTTAAATCTGTGACAGTTTAGAGCTTTTTTATTGATTGTTCCAAATCATTGACCTTGTTAGTGCATTTTAAAATCATGAAATACTCCTTACCTATTTTTGTACTAGCAAGATGTTGCAATACTCATGTTCAAATTTTTTGAGTTGGACCAGTACTGATTAAATTGTGACCACTGAGTGTTTTATATCAGGTGTGTATATGTATACTTTGTGTGTCTGCACAGAATGTGCCTTTTCCATAAGTGTTTATTTTTGTGAAGTAGAACTTTAAGAAGCAAATCAGAAATTATTGAAATTTCAAATTTCAGGCTCGTGGAAAACTTTCTTATGAGAACTGTAGGAGTCAGACATTTCCTTGCCATAATGAAGCATTTGTCAGATGAGTTCATAAACTTGCTGGCAGCCTGAGTGCTGATTTGCTTCTGAGTACTTGTAACTAAAAGGATCATATTTTCTTCCAAAGGACATGTAAAAGTACCAGGAGAACTGAAGTTCCCTAATGCCTGTTGTGTGGGAATTGCATCCCAGACAGTTCTTGGCATTTATAATCCAGCTGACCGGTGGTTGCAGGTCAACGTTGGAATACTCAGTGTTTCAGTTAATGGGGAAAAGGTAAGAGATTTTTTTCTTTCATAAATTTCAATAATACTGTATTCTTACCAGGTATCTTATGTAAAATTAAGGCCCTCTTTACAGATATGTAATTTTTTCCCTGTTTTATAGTTAATGTGCACAAAAGCAATGCTACTTTCTTTAGCCAGGTCACCTGACTTCCTCCAACAAGTAGACTTTGTGAGGTAAATGCCTCATGGGGTGATTGATCTGTAGAACTGTGTTGTGTGCATGAAGTGTGGAAGGTTTGAGTTTATGGGTTATTCATTTCTACCTTTGTGTATGCAAGAAAAGTCAGCCCTAGGCCAGAAAACATGCTGAGGACTGTTACTGCTAAAACACTTTTGGCAGATTGCTCCTCTTTATCTCAAAATCAGGGTATCTTGAGTGATGGAGAATGATAAATACTTGGAGCAGGCTTCAAGCTAGGTGGGTTGTTCTGTGGGTTGCAGGTGGCTTGTAGGCCATAAATTAGCTGTCTTGCACTTCAATTTTGTTAAATTCTGTATACTTCTGTTATTGTAGTAGTAGTTCCAGAAGTAAAATATCTTGAGAACATGAGAATGATTCAAGGTCAATTGGAATGATTTCATTTCTTTTATTGATGAATACAATTAGGGAAGAATATAACAGCAGAGCAAGCATAGGATGCTCTGAGCTTCTGGCAGTTTGATACTTGGTAACTTTAGTGTTAGATGTTATTTCTGTTCCTATTAGTTTTTGGTAGACTGCTCTTTATTTAGCTAATCTGTTGAAACTCTGCAGTGTTGCCCACGGTTCAGTTCAGTTGTAGATTGTATAAAGTATTGCTTTTTTCTTTTTTTAAAATACAGTTCTTGATATTTTTATTTGGTCCATATTACTGAGGAATAGCAGACAATAATTCACTTGAAATATTGCAGCTTATAAGTCTTAGAAATCCTGATCACATCCCTTGGGTATATTCTTCCAGCAGATGTAGCACGTGTCTTTCCAGGAGTATGATTTCTGGTTTTGATCTTGTTTTCTCAGAATGTTTCCTCTTTGAAGAACATCAAGCCACAATTCTGTGTGTTCATGTATATATATATATAAAGTGTATGTGTATATGAGAATAAGGATTTGTTTTATAGTTTTCTAATCAGCGTCATGGAGCTTTTATGCAGCTCCTGCAACCAGCGATTCTGTTGTATCAAGAGGTGATTTTTAAAATGAAGTTGCTTTACAGATGTTTCCATTATTAAATATACACATTTGTTTGCACAATGTGATTAAAACTAATTTTTTGTCAGTCAACTCTGAGATATGCTGCTGTTCTTCTTCAAAAATCAGGGTTTTACCTATTAATTAATTTTCCCAGTGTCAGTCTTTCACTAGATGGTAGAAAGAAACCTCAGCAATTTTCAGGCTGACTTCTCTGTTTAAATTAAAAGAAAAGGCCTGCAGTTGAGCAGGATGGAAATGGGCCATGGATATGAAGATGCACTAATTAAATGGAGGGAAAATATATACAAAATATCTGTGCTAAGCAGTGGTGCTAGATGAGTGTGGTATTGGGAAAGGACCTGTCTTCTGGTAAATGGCCTGTTGAAAATGACAGGTATTTTGTTTTTCAGATGGATCCTATGAAATATCAATGTCTGGTTTTCAAGAACGAAACCATTGTAGGACCCTACTCTACCCACAACCTGAAAATACTTTTCTTACCTTCCCGTTCGGGGATCTTCCAGTGTATCCTCAATGTTTCATCTTGGCCAGTTTCTGCAGATGCTCAGACAATGATTCTGTCAGAAGCTTTGGCAAGCAGAGTAGTTCTGACAGCAGTTGCCGAAAATCCCAGTTTAGAAGTAAGTTGCTGCTTATTGTGGGTCTTTTGTTGTTGTTGTTGTTGTTGCAATTTTATGAATAATTTAATGACACTGGAAAATAATAGGATTTCCAAGGTTGTTCCTCAAAGCAACCTGGAATTTCATATGTTTTGAGTGGGAATATAAGAAAATTTTTGAGAAGCTTATTGCTATCTGGGAAGTTCCAGTGGAAAAGCACCTAACTGGAAATGAAGGAATCTGTGTGGAAAGAATTAGTTAAAATGCATTACTTTTTCCTTGTTACAAGACTGGGCAAGACCTTAAACGTCTGATGTGTTCTAGGTATCTGCTGTGCTGGATTGTGGATTTAATGGAACAAAAAGCAAACAAAGTAAACAAAAATTTATTTCCAAATGTGAGGATCCATTTATTTTTTACATTAAATAGGCTTCGTCTTGATTTCTTACTACCTCTAGCTTGTTTATGATTGTAGAGAAAGTTTTCTTATTTTGGACTAATTGAAAATTAAAGTAAGTGGGTGTGTAAACTGCTTTTGTGTTGTGTCTTACCATGAAGACACAAGGTGGGAGACAGTGTGACATTAAGAATTAAATCTGGCTTCATATAATCCTAGATTTAAGAGCGTGGACAGGCAGAAAAAGGCTTGATAATACTTTTGGAGATTCCTGAACAAATTACATGGTAGTCTGTGACATGGTTGATAAAAGTAAAATTTTCAGTCATCAGCCACAGATAACATTTTTTTCTTATTTAGGGCGATCTTTTAACTTGCTTTGGGCTAATTATGTGTTTTGAAGTAATTAATGCACAGGAATGGATATAATTATTAATGTTTCTTCTATAAATTTTTATTTATTTTTAATACATTTTTTATTCTTTTACATGTAGTTCATTCTCCATGTTTTCCATAGTATATAGTTCAAACTTGAGTCACGTTCAAATAAAATTTAAACCCCGTGCTCGATCTCTGCATGTTGTTACATTCTTGAGATTGGAAAAAGTACCAAATAAAAGCTGTATTTTATGGGAGATCATGACTCTTAAGTGTTTTTAAGCTAGCAAAAATTAACTGCCCCTTAGTTATTTTCTTAACTTTTAACTTGCTGAAATGACGTTTTAACTGTCTAAAACATTCATTTCTTACTTCTTAGCAATAATTATGGTTTAAACTTACTTTGAATTTGAATTATCCAGAATAATTTGATTGTATGCTGAATTTTGGTGGATAAACATTGTACTAAGATTGGCGTAATTCATTGAGGCAAAATGCATGAGAGATAGTCAATTGGCTGTAACCCCCTTCTAAAATCAAAGAAAACATGACTCTCAGACTCCTCCTACCCCTGGTAGGAGGTTTGTGTTATATGTGGATATAGTGTTAAGAGGATGGAATAGGTGAATAACATCCTTTCTTTCCTGTTGCTTTTGTAGGGTAGTGTGTTTTGAAGGTTTTCCTTTCTTCTAAGTTCTGCTTTGTTTTAAAACCAGGTGGAAACAGAAAAAGGAGATTGCCTGGATTTTGGTGACTTGCCTTCTGGCAGTTGGAAGGCTCTTCCCCTAAAAGTTATCAACAAAACCCATGCTTTTGTGCCAATTAGGCTTATTATTAATGCTGTAAGTATAGTAAACTTCTATATGTGAGAGTTAACATTTTGTGATATTGAATTTTAATATCCAAACACTTTATGTTACATATCATTAAGAAATATATCTTGGACACTAGATGTAAGGCTCCCAAGAAGTCTTTTGTTAGGCAGGAAATAAATAATTTTTGCAGGGTGGTAATCTGGTTCTGCTATAATGATACCAACAGAAATGCTTCTGGGATAGGTGTGTGGTGTTTTGTTTCATGTCTGTTGGTTACTTTTTATAGCTCAGCCATGGGATTCCACTTCTGGTACTTGCTTTGGTAGCACAGGGCAGCAGATAGGAAAAGGGTTGTGTTGCCTAAAAACCTTCCCTTTGAGAAGCTGGAAGCTTCCCGCTTCTCTCTGAGAAGCTGAAGACATATTCCACTATTTAAATGGGACAGCTGACTCTTCAAACAAGCAGCCAAGCTTGCTGCTTGCAAGTTTAACAGACTCGCTCTTCCTCTGTAGGAGCAAGAGCAGGACTCTTCTCTCTATCTGCTTTGTCTCTCACTAGATAATAGCCTGTCTGAGAGGCTACAGTGTGGTCTTCTCTGCATCCCTGGCAATGCAGTTTTCAGGTTTTTGGCTAGGCTGGGCTGGCTGCTGATTTGTGCTGTGGGGAGTTCTGGCCTTGGTTCCTTAGGCAGAGGAACGAGAAAGGATTGGCCTTACATTAAGGTGGATCGGGTTGTCTTGGTGACTGGTGATACTTGGTGTTGGAACAGCCAAACTTCTTGAAGGCTTAAGCTAACCAGACTCTGCTTGTCCCCTTTTGCTGCAAAAGGATTTCTAATCGTTTTTAGAGGGTTTGCTGGACTATCATATGCTTACCAAAACTACAGCCTAATTTTTGATTATTTTCTTCCAAACTATTTGAATCATTCAAAACTTGTTTTGCATTTCTCAGCTTTGTCAGCATTGCTGTTAGTGACAATAAGAGATTTAATACTTGTAATACTTCTCTTTGTTTGACAGAATGCAGTAGCCTGGCGGTGCTTCACCTTTTCCAAGGAACCAGTTAATACTTCC
This sequence comes from Drymodes brunneopygia, assembly GCA_013400955.1. Taxonomy (NCBI): domain Eukaryota; kingdom Metazoa; phylum Chordata; class Aves; order Passeriformes; family Petroicidae; genus Drymodes; species Drymodes brunneopygia. The sequence goes on along the minus strand of VZTZ01014749.1, from coordinate 467,635 downwards.
AATGAACAAATGGATGCAGTTTCTCAGATAGCAGCTCCATCAGTTGTAAATCACGTGATACATGCAAGTTATGATGGGCAAGTGAGTAGTTTGTAGTTGGCTGATTCTTCTTTTTACTTGCTGTCTGAAATGATAGTGCTGAATATTTGAGGTCACAGTAATGATTTTTGGGCAGTGCACTTTTTGCATGTTTAGTTTTTGTCGGTGTTTTTTTTGTTTGTTTTCTCCTCTGAATAATTTTCTCCCTTCCATAAGGTGAGTCAACCAATTTATTTTTCAGGATCCTGAAGCTTTAACAGTTTGGGTTCTGTTCCATGCACCTAAGAAACAAATTTTATATTCAGGTAAAGTAATTTGGTTTTCATTTCAGCTGAAACAGATTTGACTTTTAATGTATACATTTGTTAGAATTGCAGGAACAGTTTGCAAACTTGAAACCATGTTTGATTTGTGTGCACTAATATTTCAGGTATCATATTCATTTTTAGTAACTGTAGGACGCAGAATATCTCTATGTCTTAATCCTTTATGTGTTACACTTTTGCTTCAGTATGAAGCTGTACAAAGTTTGTACTGCAAGATGCCTGGAATTTGTGTTAACTCCTTTTACTGAGGGAATTAAACCATCACTTAAGAAAACATTGCATTAATTGCAAAATAGATAATAAATTTGAAGAAACCTCTGAATTGTTCTGGCTTCCTGAATAGAAAATAGTATGTGTGTCAACTAATTTGGCTAGTGTGGTAGGATGGGTTTTTTTGTTTGCTTTAGTGAAATTTCAGTCACATTTGACAAAAATGTAAAACTCTTAAATAAGGTCCTGTGAGACTTTATTTAAAAGAGGAAAAAAGTGTTGCAGGAGTAATGGGAGAGCTTCTGTTATTATCATCACATGAATATGTTCAGATTGAAGAGTAGCTGAAGTGAAACATGCATCCATAGGAATGGCCTTTGCTGCTGACAGACTTGCTTGCTTTTGCTACTCATGAAATTGTTCCTAGATTCCTTGGGTCCAGCAGATGAGTTCCTGGCAAGAGTGAACGTGGAAGTGGATTGTCCAGGACCTAGCACTGAGATTAAAAGTATTTCTCTCAGAGCAAGAGCTGGAACAGCAAGGATACATACTCCAAAGGTTTGTTCATTTACAAAGCGTATTTCAAGAACAGTTTGCCTCTCTTATCCTCCTACTTTAGTAATGTTTGGTTTTATTATGTATGTGTATATATACAAACATACACTTATTAATTTATACAGAAAATACATCTATCTACTAGTGTGGGTTCAACAGTCAAGCAGCAGCTGCCATTGAAAAATGCTGGAAACATTAGTGTCTATTTGAAAGTTAAGGTAGGTTGGCTTTTCCCTCTTGAAATCATTATTTTTGTGCTATTCATATTGTATTGAGGCTAGAGCTGAGCCTTGGGATTTTAACTCAGATCTGTGATTTGACAAAAGCTTTACAGGTTTATGTAAAGGGAATGAAGGATGGCAAAGCGATTAGCTTACTTTTTGGAAAAAGCATATGGATGTTCTTTTGCTCAACTTCAGTTATTTGTTATAGCAAACATTCCTCTATGATTTTTACTAAATTTTAACAAAAATATTTGTTATATGTAAAAGCAGTGAAGTCTATGCTGCAAAACAGTTGTTAGCTGGTAGAGTAAAGCCTTCTTAGGGCAAGGATGAATATTAGCATTGGGAAACATCTGTATTTTTTAACAAAACTGCATTAGTTTTTAATGTACATCTTGCCAACTCAGGTACAAAGTGAGTTCTTTTCAGATACGCAATGTCTTTACTTGACCCTTTTGAGAATCAATGGAAAATACAGTTCCAGAATGAAAGATAACTAAGCACATTTGAAACTAGCATGTCAAAGTCAACAGAAGGAGCAGTTGGTTCCATTTTACAAAAAGAGGTTTGTTAGCCCATCATTTCTAGGATCAGAGGCCATGGAAATAGGATATATGAATGCTATCACAAATGCCACAGTAAGTGATGATACTGGGTGCTAATTGATAAAGTTTTGAAGACTGCAGGTGTATTCAAATTGTCTGAACTGTATGTACAACAGGTGCTCAACCAAATTGTATTGCATATTGTAGAAACATTTAATCCCTTAAAATAGGTAGCTAACCCTCCTTTTTGCCCTTGCCTGCTTTCAGACATCAGATCAGGACAGCTGCTTTGCTGTTGAACCTGAGGGCCTTTTCCTTTTTCCTGGAGAAGAACGAGTAGTGACTGTCCAGTTTTTTCCAAAAAGTGTAACAACTACAGAAAGGTAATATAACTGATTCTGTGCTGCATGTGTTAAACTGGACTACTTTTGACCTTAAGGTAATGACCAATTTTAAAGTTTTACCCATACAAGAGACTTCATCTTCAGTTGTTTTCATGAGAGTTCTCATCCATTACAAAAGGATTTTTGTTAAGGTTCACCTTAACAGATTATCTGCTCTTCAGGTGTGTATAACAGAATGAATAGATAATATTTCCCATGAAGAAATATTCTAAGACTTGTTTAGTGTAAACAAATGGAGTAAGTCCCTGAGGCCCTTTATATGGTAGTTATTTCTAAAGTACAACAAAGCTTCCAAATACCTTCAGCAGCCCCTTCAGTTGCTTCCCTCTTTCTCTCTGCTGAGGCAAGGGAAATGTTATTTCTATTTTACGTGTGAAAAAACTCAAGAACAGATCAGGATCATAAGTATTCATCTGCTGTACTCAGATAAAAGTTTATTCTGTACAATACTGATGTATATGTTCCTTTTGCAGATGGAAGAAGCATTCATAGTTTTGCTCATTAGTGCCTGTTGAACTTCATTCTGCAAAACAAACTTGATTGGTTCAAGTGACAAGATGTCATTTGAGAGTTTTTGGCAATGACAGGGCATTGACTTATTTCTCCAGAGAAGCCTTTCCACTCTTGTCACATGATTTCCAGTTCCGGCTGTGAGAGAGCAAGAATGGACAAAGGAGTATCTTCAAAATATGTTCAACTTCACTAGATAGCTTAACCAGGCCTCCCCAGTGCATTTAAATTGAACAGTGAGAAGTTCCGTGCTCGTGACAGTATGATACTATTGGATAGGTTGAATTTTTCCAGGCTTGAGGTACTCAGGAGGATTGGAAACTTTGTAGTTTACATCAAAGTGCTGCCAAAAGACTAATAAACTAACTGAGGCAGTAACGAGAGTCCATGTTCCCTTCTGATGAGGTTCAGGGCCTTGTCAGCAGGCATCATAGGGATTCACTGACAGCTAGAATGGAGGTTCTTGAGTTTTGTTCTTGACTTGAAGTCTGTCTGTGCTATAGCAAATGATTCAGCCTATTATTTAAAAGCTAGATTTCCTTCCTTGGTGCTCCTGGATATCTCACACCTGTAAAAATTCAATGGAGTTTATCATGGCATTCAAAAGGCATCTCTTTAATCTACAGCCAGACATTGTTTCTTACTAAAATTAGGCTGTCAAAATAACTACAAATCAATATGGACAAAAAATACTTTGAGCTATGGTCTCTGAAATCGTTTATCTGAATAATTTCCAGATGAAATACTTCAGAAGACTGTCTGAGGTACATGTGGCATGTGTATTTACAGCCCAAAGGATTTAAATTTAGGGCTATGCCTAAAACTGGCCTTTGTCATAAAATAAGAAGTATTTGTGTTTTCCCCTTAAGAAGGTAGTTTTAAAAATGCCTATCTGTAATGTTTTTTCAGTTATGTTTTGATTTCATCAGCTAATCTTGTTCTGTTGTGGAATTTAAATTTATTTATTTATTTTTAAAGTATTTTGAAAATCCTTGTGCTGCCGTCTGGGCCTCAGTATGAAGTGATGATAAAAGGTGAGGCAGATTCTGGGAAAAACAGACCTGTGTCTGCAGCTGCTGCGTGCTCAGACATTCCACCCATACTCTCCAACAAGCAGTTCATTGCCTGGGGAGCAGTATCACTTGGATCATCAGTGTAAGTATCAGTTAGACAACTGTTCATATAGAATATCGATTTAAGTGTTTTACATTGCACTTACTTGAAGTAAAATTTCCTTTTCACAGTGATTTGTTCTATGCCTCAGGTGAAAGAAGCAGTGTATTACAATTATTTTCCTTGTGCAAGAAAGTTTTGGAAACAAACTGGTTTTGTTTGAGCTTTGTGTGTTTGTATAATCTTTAGTTATGATTAGAATATCTGGTTCCCTACGTTCAGTATGTCGTGTAAGTAGAAATGAGGAGAAAAGTATTTTTCAACTGAGTTGACAGAAAAATACTGTTGGTTCTTTGATACCTATCTCTTGCTAGAGATAAATTATCCTTCATCTCATCCATTACAACTAACAGAATCCAGTCTGTGTAATGTAATTTGGCCATCATAAACAGTTGAACATCCCTTAATTGATTTGAGTGTGTTTCAATGTTAAAACTTTTAGTGATGGAGAATCTGTTTTGCCCCTAATTATGAATTACATTAGCCTTCAGACTAATTCTTGTCCACACTTTGTTAGTTTCAAGTTTGCAGGTTCAGTATTCTATGCTTTAGTGAAATTGTTAATAATTGTTAGGATAATCTTTGCTTCTTTTATATGTAAAGTCTGCAAGTTCTGTAGATCTCTGAACTTCTAGTAATTACTGCTTGAAGGACTAATCCATTGTTGGTTGATATTGAACTTTTTGAGGAATCATGATGTTACTGGTGGTTTAGAAATCAATCTATGTTTGTAGCCAAGAACTGTTTCTGATAGCTGTATTTCTGTTATTCTGGTTTGTGAAGGTAGTGTGCTTCTAACAGTAGTTTTGGTTGTTTGGTGTTTGGGAATTACTGCTTCTTTCCTGTATGCTGCTGTATTTTTATTTTCTGTTCCTCCTGTAAAACAGTTTTGATGAACCCTTGGTTTTAGGAAGCTGAATTATTTCTGTAATTTTGGTTTCAACAGAGTACAGAAGAGTGTCTGCCAGTGTTGATAGGGAGAGGCTTTGCTCTCTCTGTCCTCCTCTTTGATTCCAACTGCATGATCTATTCTCTTATGTTGTGGCAGTTTTAGGGCTTATCAAGTACGTCTCTCAATGTTTTTTGTCTTGTTAAAATGACAAAGGCACTTGCTCTTGCTGGAGGTGTTTTCTACCTCTGCTGAGGAGAGCTATGATACCAGATGCCTAGTCAGTGCTAGGGTTTATCACAGAGGAAAAAAAATTATTTTTTGGTCAACCTGATTCTGTCAAGTGACCATAACTTTGTGTTGCTACTACATTGAGATATATATGAAAACGAAAAATTATCCTGAATTTAGTTCTTTACATCTGTTCCAGTGAATCTGAGCCAGACTTTTTTTCTGCATAACTAAGTGTCTCTGGATAATCTCATCATAACTGTTCCTGAAGTGGGGATTTTAAAGGAGTTTTTGTATTGATATAATAGCTGGTTTCTTTGAAAGTTCAGGCTGTTAAGTACAGTACTTGAACTTCAGAAAAAAAAAAAAATATTTTAATATACATATGTATATTTGGGGATTGTTTTCCTATATGAATATTCATGTATTGTGGTGTATAACAGTGTAGGGTGTATAAGTTTGACAATACAGAAATAACTTTATTTGACATATTCTATTGTTCGAAGAGGTGATTTTTTCCCATTAAATTACTTCAAAATTGACTCTCAGTTCCATTGTTTCCATGAATTAATATATGCAGTTAATTTGTATTTGCTGTAAAATCTAACCAAACGTATTTTTCAGACAGAAGAAGTTAATTCTAAGAAATGACTCTCCATCTGTGACCCAGCATTTAAGATTGTTGATAAGAGGCCAGGATCAAGACTCCTTTCAGGTGGCTGTCATTAAAATTTCTCTTTAGTGTTTATGACAGTTTCCAGGCTATGTTTATAATGAAAATGGTTTTGTCCTGAAGTGTTAGCAGGCTGTGTGTTTGTTTTGAGACTGCTGAGTGTGGTAGCAGAGCTTGAGCTACACTGGCATCCTTGGGAGCAGCTGAAATAAGAGCACTGCAGCAAACTGGAGCTCAGTTTGCAGCTCTCTAAGCTGTTGTATCAATACAGTCAGTACTTGGTGGAGTGATCCATCAGTGGCTCTTCTTGCCGGAGGGAGTCTAGATGAGGACAGAGAAACTGGAATTACCCTTTAGGAATTACCATGGCTAATGGGTCTTTTTGTTATGGAGCCTGCATTGACTTACTTCCCCTTTTTCCCTCAAATGTTCAGATTTTTTAATCTAAGATCTTATCCTGAGATAGAATTAATGTAGTACTGTTAAAGTTCAGCCTTGACGGGCTGAGGATTGAGGACAAAAAACTGTCTAAACTGAGAGGCATCGAAATGTTCATTATGGGAATATAAAGTATCTTGGACTTTGTCTTTTTCATTGCGTATTAAGCATTGCTACTTTAAATATGCCACTGTTAATGGAGTTAATGTGGAGTTTCAAGAAGTTAATTCCTCCTTCCAAGTGTAGTAAGTTTTACTGCTGTTTTTTTCCTATTATAGTCATTCAGTTCTGATGTCTTTTTTTTATAGCTGCAAAGTATATTCGGATCAGAAGAACGCTTGACCAGTAAGTGGGAACTCAAAATCCGTCCCAAAGAAGACACTAATATATACCTGCTGTTTACACCCACTCGAGTAACTTGCTGCTTTGCAAAGCTGGAAATTAAACAGCTGGGGATTCGATCAAAGCCAGGAATTAAGTTTACTGTAAGAGTGCCAACATAACTTCTAATAATTTTAAATGTACTTTTTTCATAATTATTGAAAATGTAGCACTGAATAGGTTTTTCTGTCAAAACCCTGAAAATTCAAGATATGTATTATGTGTATCTGTACACTTGTTAAAATCATATGAACGCTAAATTTTATGCTTTGAACATTATTATCAATTTTGCATACAATTCTTTCCTTTGTGAAGGAAGAAATACTTTATGTACTATATTAAAAGCAGCCTAAGATTTTTATTCCTGAAGTGATAAAAAATCTGAACTTGTCTTGTTCTATCGGTAGGTCTTAAACTTGGAAGTAGAACTTGAAAACGATTGAATAAATGTAGGCTTTTCTATTTCTTGCAAGGTCTTTCCAGTTCACATTTTAACATTTTCATTTGTTTTTCTGTAACTCTTTATATAGTTTGCCACAGTTGTACATAAATTTTATTTACTAAGAAGCTTTCTTCATTTGAAATACTGTTTTTTTGGTGATGGGTTTTTTTTTCTCTCCCAGATTCCGTTATCTGGATATGGAGGAAAAAGCAATATAATTTTAGAAAATGTTAAAAAACTGTCAGATAGCTTCATGGTTACACTGGAAGGATCATTGTCTGCAAGATTACAGAAAACTTCCTTCCACGTGAGAAACACAGGTTCTCGGGCCGCCTATGTTAAAGCTCTGTGCTTGTCAAACCTGCAGACAAAAACTGTGATGGATCCTCAGGCTATGACACTGTCTCCAGAGAAGTTTGTACTGAGAGAAGGAGCACATGAAGTAAGTACAGTGCTTTATTCTGAGCAAAGTTTATGTATTTAAATTAAATGTCATCAATGAAAATGTCTGACTAGCTCTTTATTAAAATCTCACCTAATTTTTGTTATGTCCTGTTTCACTTGTATTGTAGTAGTCTATTGACTCATATTCCAAACATTAATACAAACAATGTGATTTTTTTCCTCAGTATGTTGTCTATTTATTTTATTAGGTGATTACTGTAACATGGAATCCAATGGAAAATAACTTCCATACAAGCATGTTGGTATCGACAGTATGTTTTTTTTGGGGAGATGAAGTTTCTAGGCAGCAGTATCGCAGGTAAGATGTGCTTTGCTATTGTAACAGACAGATGTTTAACAAAAAGTTAAAACTAGAAGTATGTGCTGCCACAAGTATGGTTTTGACATGCTTCCAAAAACAGCAAGGACAAACTAAAAGACTGTGATGATACGTAGAGATCTATTAAGTCTTGCCTCTGTAAATTGTTGATGGGGGTTTGTTCATTTATTGCTTTGCTTACATACTGTAGCTACATCCTAATTAAGGATTTTATTCTATTTTAGCATTCTTAAATTCAAGTGTGTTGGGTTTTGGGGAAATGTTTTCTTTTTTGTATCGAAAGATCTGTCTTTCTAATGCGTATGTAACTTTAATTTTTAAAGAAAAGGCTCATGAAAGGAGTATGGGTACTCATGAAAGTACTGCAATCCAGGAGTATTAAGTTTCGAAACATGTCTTGGTTTGCTGAATTCTGTTGACAAAGAATGTGTTTGAGTAGATGTGTATGTGAGAAAAATATCATCCACATATGCTCATGACACCCTAATGAAACTTGTTGAAAATGCCTTGCTGTTGTTAAAAAGCAGCCATGTTATTCTGCATTTCAGTTTGTATAACTCAAACACACAGAAATGGCATACTCTGCTTTCAGTGGCATAAGTGGCACTTGTGACTTGTGCTGTCTATGGGATATAGTGTAATGCAGAATATTAAGACCAGGTAGAGCACCAAGGTGCTGATCATATATCAGTGCAAAACTTCAAAACAGTATTATTTCATTATTGCTTTTAAATGTCATTGCCTGACAATGTGTGAATGTCATTGTGTATATTCTTATCCAAATGAAGTATTAAACACACACTGCATGACTCTGAAAAAAGTCATGGAATAGCATATTCGAAGATGCTCATTCCTGATTTTTATATGAGGCAATGCTCACTATTTTGGAATCCTCTTTAAAGGGCTGAAGTACTTAGGGAACAGTTTTGGTCTACAGATCTACAGAAAACCCACCTAGAAGCTCAGTACAACTACATAGGTATTATTGAAAACTTTTTTTTTTTGATTCTGGATATTGTTATGTATGCAAAAGGGCTTGTTGATTTTCTTAGTCAGCAGGCTGGCATATGGTTCTTGAAAATAATGGTCTAGCTGGTTGTTTCTTGTTGAGAGGTTCTCTGAAATCGCCCTTGATAACTTGAAAGAGATGTGTATTTCTTGCAATGGCTGAGTTCTCTAAGCCAGTCCAACCCCATTCTGTAATTGTGCACTAGAATGAGAACATGATTTGGGACTTAGGGGCAGAAATGTGAAATGAGTACTCTGTCTCATCTGCCAACTTGTGCCTCAGGTTCCTTACTCCAAAATTATATATAGTCAGCAGCCTGGTAAGTAGCTGAGAGTTAGTAGTGCTGAGGTATTCTTTCCTCCTCCGTGGCTCTGACCTTATCTGAGTGCCAGATTTCCTCTTGCTGACCTGTAGCCTCTCATTTTTCCCAGGACTATTTATATTCCTGTGCCTCCCAGTCTTTTCTATTCTGTTGGCAGTCATGGTCCATGGCTCTGTGTTCCTGCTGTTGGCTGGCACCTGCTGCCACTCTGACATTGACTAGTCAATTTTTCCTCTCAAAAGGCTTTCACTTGTAACCAAAATAGCATTCTCTTGCTTCCTGTGTTGATTGAAACATCACTCAGATGCCTGATGTACTTATCAGAAATCTAGGTAGGTGTGACAGACAGCAGAGAACAAGTATGGAAAGACAAACATGTGGTAACCATTATTTCAGTGTTTCCTTTTACTCTGCAGCAATTGAGCAGGTATTTCTTTAACCATTATAAGACTGTGAAAAAAGACTTCAGTTTTAAATGAATGCTCCGAGATTTAAGCAAATTAGGCTGGATTCTTGCAAATCTTATCAGTCTTTTCAATTTGTTGTTTCTAGTACTTTGTTTAATTTAATGACTCCTGTTTATCTCTAACAGAGCTGTGATGCATAAACCTCAGGTAGAAAAATGCATAGTCCCAGAAAACACCTTACTGAGAAACGCTGTATTTGATGAAGAATTTCAAGGGGAGAAGCTTGTGACAGAAGGTAAGACTATGACTTCTTAAAAGAAAAATACAATACTTGTTTTTGTGTGGCAAATGTGCTTTTGGCTTGAATCCTAGGTACTTTTTCACTATTTTTTTTTATAAATGTAGAATAAAAATTCTGAATTTGGACAGTTGCATTGGGCAAAGCTCTGTTGTATTTTATTTCCCCAGTCTGGCTGAGGAGGGGTGTGATAGAGTGGGTTTGGTGGGCACCTGATATTCAGCCAGGATCAAGCCATCACAACAGAATTTGCCATTTTTCATTCAGTGTCTATTTATGTAAATTATTTTCTGTATTTCTCTCCTAGCAACATGAAACCCCAGTCTGTAAATATTATAGCATTAAAAATGCTGAGTTTATTTGGAAAGTATTTGCCTTTTTAACTACTGAGAAAGGTTCAGTTTGTTGTACACAGATATATTGAAAAATTGAGAGGCAGACACCTTGGCTGACACCAAAATACATATTTATTTTCCTTGCTAAATTTAATAACTTTTTCTCCTGCATGTTAGTAAGGAATTCATTAATAAGAATACAATATATTTGAAAGGGGCCCTTTAAGCAGCCCCCCAGCTGTTCAATCTCATATGTGTCATGAACAAATTTACTGTCAAACCCTATTCTTGAACTAGTTATATTCACATATGGAATTGCTTACTCTTCTAAGGCTACTACACCTGATTAAATGTGGTCTGATTCTTTCCCTTTGAATTGTGTATGTTCTTTACGTGGAAAAGTAAAGATTTTTTTTATCATTCATCTTAGTTGGGGTGAAATCCTAGTGAAGATTAGATACTTGGGTTCAGGAGTATCCTTTGAAGTTGTTAAGCCAGTGTTAGAGAAAAAAGTAAAACCTAACTCTAATTTGGCATAGAATCAAATTAGTATATAGCGTTTGTATAAAGGTGGAAACTATATTATAACCTTTTAATATTTATTTTTATATGTAATATTTATTTTATCTTATTATAAAAATTTTTAAAGTGCTGTGTATTTGGATTTATATATTATATTTGATGTTAATGTTGAGCGACGCCTGATAACTAAACTTGCAGGAAGTAGTTTTGGAACGATCTAGGATTTCTGAGCNNNNGAACGATCTAGGATTTCTGAGCTGATGGATTATTAACTAGGTTAATAAAATTATAGAATTTTTCTTACTGGAATTGCTCTATTACTCTCATTTTTAGTATGTGATGTCCCACGAGAGACAAATGATATCCATCTTTTCTATGCAAATATGCAAAAGGTTCTCCTTTCTGTGGTCGGATACTCCACTTGTGATCAAGACAGCTTTCAGCAGTCTCCTGAATGCCATTTGGAATTGGACAGGTACTGTAACTCTAATTAGTAATTATATGTATGTAATTATGTTTTTTTCTTGTGAGGGTGGTTAGGCACTGGAACAGGTTGCTCAGAGTGGCTGTGAGGTTTTTATCTGTGAAGAAATTAAAAACCTGGCTGGTCAATGTCCTGAATAACCTGCTATAGCTGACCCTCCTTTGTGCAGGGGTGTTGGACTGGGTGATCTCCACAGGTGTCTCCTGATCTCCAGTATGTGTTGCTCAGCGTGCTGTGAAACTCAACTTCTACTGCTTTATTTCTCTCTAGAGTTACTTGTTTTCTCTGTATATGTTATGTTCAAATTATTTTATGTTCTTTTCTTCTGAAGGTAATTGTTTTAGTTCCTCCCATTCTAAATGGTGCCTTCCACTTCCAAACATTCTGTGAAAAAGCTGTGTCCCGATATAGCTGCTGGATTGTTTTTTACTTAATGGGGAATGGAATCAAATTGAGAACCCATGTAAAAGGCATTGTACTTCAATAATAAAATTTTGAGAAATACTAAGAGTAGGCTATTATAATTACTCATTAGATATTTTTTACTGCTTTTGCTTAATGCTTATTTTCAGGTCTGAGAACTTTGTCAGACATACCACTTCAACTCTGGATGTTCTTCCTGTTAAAGGACCTCAGGGTCCTTCATTGTCTGCAAAAACTAATGATCTGGTTCAGAATAAATCAGATGCTCAACAGACTTGGGCTGTTACACCTGAGTATTTGACTTTGACTGCTCCTTCTATTGGTAAGTATTTTTTGAAGTACATTAAATAACCACTTCAGTATTAAGATAACTACTGCATAATATGTTTGTAAGTCTGGGTTGGCCAGTAATCTTCATACAGACTTGATTTGAACACAGTTTTGGATAAATTATCTGAGGTAATGTGCTCTGTGTATACATATAGAATGCATTGCATACCTATGAAGATTTTAAAGTAGTTTGAAGGTAAAATTAAGGCAGAAAATACTTTCTTTTCACTGATGCATCTCTGTATCTGTGGCATTTTTGTGAATTTTTTTATGTATTAGCTTTTTTTTTGTGTTACAGGTGAAACAGCAGATACTAGACGTGTACAAATTCTCAACTGTTCTAATAGAATGTTGACATTTGAACTTTCTTGGCCAGCTCACTGCCTTACTATAACCCCACAACATGGATCTGTTGAACCAGAGTAAGTTTATTTCCATAAGTTCCTTTATGTGTGAAAGTGTGGTGAGGTTTTGGAGGAATTTATTTTTAGTTAGTTTAACTCTCTAAGTAATTTGGGAATTTTAGTTAGTTTTTAGGAATTTACTTCAGTTTGCTTAGACTGTACCCTGAAACTATTTTAGTTCCAGGGTATAGACTTTTTCTCAACTAACGTGCTAATCTAGCTTTTTTTAGGACCTTATACTTTTACAGTTCTGTATAATGGCAATATTCTGTCATGTACATAATTACCTGGATGCAGGAATTTTCCGTGCCTGGAAGTACTACTTTTGTTGCAAAATTTTCAAGGAGCTGGATGGCCAATGAAGCTGAAGCTTTAAAAATCTCCTTTTGCAGTAGTTTTTTGTTTAAAATTTAGCTGTGTATTTGAAATAAAAACAACCCCCAAAATAACAGTTCTTTTAGAAGGCTTCTCTTCTGGGACTTAAGTGTTTTCTTTAGCAAATGTGCTGCTATTCCTCACAACTAGATTGTGGGACTGTTTTTTTCTTTGAGAAAAGTGGGTTTTGCCATTCAACCTTTGTATCTTCTCAGTATCTGTAGGTATGAAAATAATGACAAACCAGTGTCAGCTTGCCTATGCCTTAATTAGCATTTTTTTGGGAACAGTAGTCATAATATCACTGTATATATACATGAGACTTTTCACACATGGCAGCAAAGACTTCCACAATTTATGCTTCAAAGGTCTGCTCACCTCTCCCTTCTAAATTTCTGGTGGTATTTAAAGGTTCAGTTCAGAACAGCTTTAAGACCCTGTTATTAAACTATTCTCATCTTTAAAAAAAAAAAGTCTCCCACCAAAAAATAGGTTTTGCTTTCAGAATCATATTTCAGTAGTTGCTTTAACTTTGAAGGTGTTGCCCAAATACACTTTCTCTTCAGTCCTGTGTCGCTGATAACATTTAAACACTTAATTTCATATTCATGTAGATTTAAATTGCTGGGAAACTTTCATCACTAGTGAGAACAAACTAAAGTTCCATGGAAGGGTTGGGATATCTGCCACTCAATTCAGATTCAGTCAGTGCCAAGAAAATAGTCCCAAAAAGCAGTAACAATGAGCGGTTTTCCGGTAACTGTGAAAGTAAAGTCATACTGAGTGTCTCATACCCTAAATTCAGGATTGTCTGGATGATTTCTTAAAAAGAGGGTATTGTAGGCCTTCTGCAAGCAATTTTCTTGCAGTGTAGAATTTTAAAATGTGTTCACTGGAAAAGAGTGGGCAGAATCCTCACATTTTGGGTCCAAATAAGTAGCTTGAATCAAGAACAGAGGTCTGCTGGTAGGAAGCAGACCCGTGGGAACAGCTGACTTAAGCACAGCAAGCTACACTTGCCCAGTTTTCTATTTCTCATGACCATCTCCCTGCAGTGCCAAGGGCAGTCATCCTGTCAGGACAGGAGCCAGCCAGAATATTTTATTCTTTGCACTGTGATGGCTGGAGCCCGCAGAATTCTTGAATTAAGGCCGCAAAAAGAGGTGGTCTGGTTTCTCAGTGGTAGTGAAAGAAGGTCCTGTGACTGTGGCTATTAAAGCTTTATATATTGCATATCTGAAAACCTTAAATGTAACTGTCTGTAGAGCATGTTCACTTAGCTGCTGTCTTAAAAATGCATTTTTTTTTGGGGGGGGTAGTGACAAATGTTGTAGATATTCATTCTAATATGAGAATCATGCTAATTGATTTTGTTGGGGTTTTTTTTAGGGGCAGTACACTAATTCTGGTGAGTCCTAATCCATCGCTTGCCACAAGGCCCACATTAATTCCTTGGAGCGGCCTAATCTATGTCCATTGTGATAATGGACTAAAGGTACCTGGTTTACTTGAGACTTGAGATTGCAACTTTTTATTTTACTTTGTCAGTCCTAATAAAGTTGCTAAAACCTTTTAGATTTGAGTCAGCAGCTCTGTCAATTTCCTTTATTCTTTTTAATTTGTAAAGTTCTCATAAAGAAAAGTAATCGAGATGCCATTTTGTAAACTGAGATTTTGAGTTCATTCATCTCTGAAGAAATACTATGATGTAAACACTAACTGAATTTCCAACAAAATTGCACCTACCGCTGCCTTATGTGTTATTTTCTAAAATGCTGAAAAATATATATGTAGATGTGCACATTTAAAAGCAGTCTATATCACATTTTAAAATAAAAGAAGTTAAAAGAGGTTATTGGACAAGTCACTATAGCTCCTTTTGAGCCTCCTTAAGGTGGACTCGACCTTCTGGATGACAGGTCTGTGATGAACATTGTCCAGAACAGGTTCTGCCTCTTCATGGATTTTAATCCTCCCTAAGTTGAGGCACAGAAATAAAATTTATGACGCCAACAGTTTTTCTTTTTTTCTGTGTAAGAGCAGAAGGACTCCTTGGTAATCTCTCCTAAAGAAAGAGACTTCTTAAAAATTTTTAGTCAGTATGTGTTTTGGGTTATTTGTAACAATGCGTGGAGAAAGACACTAAAAGGATAAAACTGTATGTACTTTCTTTTTGCATGGAGGGAAGCATGAGGTATGATACAGAATTGGAAACTGCCTTCAAAAAACCCAAACCCAAACATCTCAAGTTGTTGAGAAGGAAATGACTGCATATAGTTAACTGTGTTATGTTCTACGATATGAGGAAAGGATTTAAGAAATCTGCTAGGACAAGTGTAGGGAACATAGCAAAACAAATCAAATTATAGGAAAACTGGTCGTTTATGCTTTTGTCATTTATTTGCTACCTCTCCAAACCAGCAAAATGTATGCTAAGCTTTTACTAGCATTAACTGAAACTTCTAATTATGTAGCAAAAGTGAATGCAAAGCTCCTTCTGAATGAGGCAGCTCTGTTTCCATTATCTGCAACAGAGAATGTTGTAGGAATTGTCAGTTAAACCAGTTGAAATTATTCTTCCTGTTGAATTAAAATGCTTAGATAGCAAATTTTCAGTGAATGTTCCTTTTCTCCTAAATTAAACTTGTGCTAGAATCTTTAAACTTTTGAGTTTGGAGAAGATCTGGTGATTTAATGTATGAGAGCTTTCCTCTGTTGAAATGTAAAGCTGAACATAAGCTCTTGCAGCTCAAGGAAATAGAGCTAAATAGTTTGACTTGTTAATATATCAATATTCACTGTTTGAAACTTTGCTTTTCTCCAAATTGTGCACAAGTTTATTAAAGTGCTTATTCAAGAGGCTGTTGGAAAGAGCGTGTCTGGATCAGACTTTACATGTAGAAGATGTGATACTCCACAGTCTGAAAATGCTACTGTTACGGTGGGAAAGCCTCTCCCCAGGCTCCCTCTAACAGAAATGGAGATAAAGAACAAAAACATTGTTTTTCCTAAAACAAGAACTGGTCAAAGCTCAGGTGAGACGGCTTGTTTATTAAGTATAGCATCTGTAGTATCTTACGTTCAGAGGCTTTGTTTACTGTGTTGCATGTTTGGGAACTTTGGTGCCTTGACTTTGGTTTTGTTCTCTTAGTCTGATAAGTGTGAATGACCAGTTCCTCACTTCTGCCTTTAGTTTGAAATGCTCTTCCTTTTTTTTTTTTGTTTTTAGTTCTCCTTGTGCAGTACAGTCACACCTTTTTTTCCACAGATAGGTTTGCATGCAGGCAAATCAGTTGCTGGGTTTTTAAGCCACTATGATGAATGCAGCTACACTGTGCCTGGGAAAAGAGAGTGGTAAAGGTGCTGAAACTCCTTGGGCTCAAGGTGCCTTTGCAGTAGATCCATTCCCATCTGTGCTTATGCCCATGAGATATGAGATCAATCTGTCTGTTTAGCAGGGAAATAAATGCTCTTCCTAAAGACAATAGGAATATGAGCTATAAGGCTGGCTGTCCTTGTCTTGGTACACAGTGATCAAGGAGGACAGTGTTGGTAATGGAGTCTGAAATGCTTGGTCTGTATTTTAAATCCAGTAATGATTAAAATACTCAAGTAATTCTATGGAACTCTCATTTTGTTATCTAGATAGCAGGTTTTTTTGTAGTTCTTACTTTTTTAGGTAATGAGGGTTTTTTTTAATGATCCATTGACATCAATTTTTTTTCCAGCAGATTTGAGGACTTTGAAGGCTTAATTTATCAATTATATTTGTTTTTGGTTTGTTTTTTTTTTGCTAAAATTATGAAAGAGGATATTCTGGTATTTATAAATTTCCTATATAATGTATATATGCAGCTAAACTTTTGAAAGTGCTATTCTAGACTGAGATGATCTTGTCCTATTAATTCTTGCCAAGAGACACGTATTTATATGTATGCTGAGTAACAAAACAGGTTTTTTGATACAAGTTTATTTGGTCCCAGACTGGAATACTCAGTGTTTTGTCTCTGAATGATCAAATAATGTCTTGGGAAGGAGTTAGATATCTTTTGGGGTTTCTTAGGTGGAGTCTAAATTTCTTGTGTATAAGCTTTTACAAATTTTATGACAGTGTGCTTTGTTTGAGTCTGCTCTTGAGATTTGTTATAATGAAAACTGTTTCCACTAAACTTGTGTTCATCTAGAAACATAGCTTCTGCTTAACTCTTTACACCAGAGATACTTGAGCAAAGATGTTTAGTATACTGGTCTGATATTTCTCTTTTAGAGAACTACCTGGAAATGGAGAATAAAAGGAATGAAAATTTGAAGTGGAATTTGTCATCTTTTGCACCACCCTATATTAAAGTGAGTGAATGCTTGCATTGGGAGTTTTATGCAAATCCTTGGGGTTTTTTTTAACTTCTCTCTTCCTGCTGTCCTCTCTCTCCCTGCTGCCTCTCAGGGAAGAATATATATTTGAGTATGACCTCAGTTACGAAGTTCTTTTTCCTCTGTCCATATCAGGGAAATGTTTTGCTCCTTTTTTTCATCCCTAATATACTCCCTGACTGTGAATCAACCAGTGCTCTGTGGTACAGTTTCTGCTTCACTTACTGCTTTACTGAGTTTACTTCTTCTCATACAGTATCATCATCCCAACTGCATTAAGTAATCAAGCATAAATGAAAGATAGGTGTCTCTTTCTGGCTCCAGAATGCTAGACATGTCTTGTTCCAGACTTGTGCTGCTGGAATTGCACTATACGTGATATCTCTGTAGAAATTTGAGTTAGGTCAACAGACTAGGCTGTTGCCTCTGCCTAGCTGTTGATATTTGTAAATGCTTCCCTATTTTTTTGATAGTCTGAAATGCTGTGATGATTTTTGATTTTATGCTAGAATGTTGTTGTGAAACGATGAAAAATGGTTATGTAGCACCCTAACCAGTACCCCATGGGACTGAGTGTGTCATGTTCCAGCCAGTACACCACCTCTGAACTGTAAGTCAGTAGCTGTGGTTGACTGGATTTAGTAGTTTCAGTCTTTATTAACTTGCTTTTAGGGAGTCAATATCAATTTTTCATTTAAAAGCAGCCTGATTTGGTGTATTTCCCTCAGTCCTCTGCAAGGGTGGTGTGTGGGTGGGTGTATTGTGTGGTTTCAGGTTATTTTTTTCCTTCTCCTTCTGAATCTGACTCATAAATTTATTTGCAGGATGTGGATAGAAGTGGTTTTGTTTATAGGGTTCCATACTCCGCTTTCAGATTTTCCCGTGTTTCTGGTACTCTCAAAGCTCATGGACAAGAGAAGGTAAACATCTATAAATATTTCAGGCATATTAGTGTATCTCAATTGTAAAATAAGATCTTAAGTGAGAAATAAATTTTATCTGATAATGGTAAAATGTTGGCCTTTCTGTATTGGGTTCTGGAGTGTATCAGGTAGTCCGTATCATCTTAACTCATCTGAGTTGATTCTAAGAATTCATGCAATCAAAGTATTTTGATTTCAAAGTGGTGGTGTGTTTGTCGACCTACCACATTGTGTTACTGTTTGGGGGTTTTTAAGGACAAATTGTTATAGAGCAGAAAATTATTTTAAATGTTTTGTAAAATTCAGAAGAAAATGGCGAATAATACTGGGTTTTTACAAAACTAGTGTAAACACCTGATTCCCTTCCTTGAAGCATGTTTGCCATACTTGTTCTAGAACAGTTGTCTGTTCTAAAGTTGGTTTCATTTGACTTACAATTTTATCTTCTGGCCAGTAGAGGGTTTCATAACCACAATTATAAAGTACATCCAGGGATAGACTGAATGGCTTTGTAAGAGTCTTTCCTCCCTCATCTTCTCTCACAATGCTACTTGAGTTTTAGCTCTTCATCTTCATTAACACCTATCTTTTCATTTTTATGGATTATTATGACATTATTTCCATAGAGATGCAACTTGTAATCTATTTACAGGTATAAAAAACTTATTCCTGTCCAGTTTCATAGTAATTTCATAATATTGCGAGCCATTATTGGAATTTAAACAATTGTATTTGCCTTAGCAATCCTAGTTCAGGCCTATTTGAATAACATTTACATCATTGGCATGCCAGGCTGTGGGCTGGAGCTGATAAGGTATAGTGGTATCATGATTGGCTATTTTTTTGCAATGGATATGATGTTTGGCTAATTAGATGTAGTTGCAGTGGTCTATTCTAATCTGCTGTTCTCTTTCTCTTCTTCCCTCAACCTCAGTTCTGGAAACAATGCAAGTTTATTCTTGAATTAACCTGGTACAGCACTATATGGAGACAAGCCTTTGTTACATAGGTGACCTTTAAGGATGATCAAATTCATAGCCTGCAAATTGGTTTAAGTTTCAGGCATTCTAATAATTGTAGCACAGTGTGCTTATGGATTTGGAGCTGGAGGAGTTGAGTTGTTCACAATTTAGTTGCCAGATGAAGGAATTTTTTTCAGGTGCACATATTTCCCTTCCTGGTCCCCTTTCTCTCCATTTTACTAATAGAAGTAATTGTCTTTGCTTAAAGCAGATTATCTGAACTCAAATTTTGTTCAAACTTGCTTGCACAACATATTTCATCCAATTTTTTCCAACTGTGGGCAAAGGAGGACTAGCTAGTTGTATAGTTTTCTGCAAGATCACCTGTGTGTGCCATGTGTGTTCTGTAGTGTGTAAATTTTGTGCTGGCTGAAACATAAATTTGTACAGGTAAAATTGTGAAGATTCTGAAGATTAATAGTGTTCTGCAAAATTTTTCTCTCTGTTTTTGTAGGTTGCTGTCATGTTTTTACCTAGAGATAAAGGAGATTACTCCCAGTTCTGGGACCTTGAGTATTACTCAGTTGAAAATCCGAGTAGGAAACACAAATTAAAATTCCAGCTTTCCGGAAGTGTGAGTATATAAAAGCTATAAACACTGTCTTGAGCACAAATTTTTAATAACATCTTGATTTTACTATACTCTACTCTTTCTTATATACATTGGTATAGTCTGGAAAAAATCTCAACCCTGCTAGTATTTTTGCTGGGTTAAATAGTATTTTTTTCTTATGTTACAAAGATACCTTCTTCTTCTTCCTTATGTGATAATGCATTATCTTTTGCCATTTATAATACAAAAATTTATTTAGCTCAGAGAGAATAGAGACAAACTTACATTCTAGGGGAATTGTTTCTGTAGACAAAGATGTTTCTATCAGTTTTGTTTGGTTTTTTGTTTGTTGGTTTTATTTTTGTAAATAAATAGTGAAGTAACTGACCTTTGCTATAATAGGTAACACAATGCAGTTTTGGAATTTTCAAATATTCGTCTTGGAGATGGGTATTTGTGTCTCTAATAAAACCTGCTTCAGTATTTTGTCAGTGTAACAATGTAGGTCGGGATAATTGTGAAATTTATACATGGGAGCAATTGGATTTGAGCTCCCCTTTGCTCCCCTGTTGTTCCTCAGCTCAAACTTTATGGTAAGGCTTGGAAGAAGTGGGTTGGGAGTTCCAACTGGTTTTCTGTGCTCTCTCTCCTTTCCTTGCTTTTTATCCCATCCATGTAAGAGGATTTTACATAGGACAAAAAGATTTATTACCATAAGGAAGAATTAATTAAAATGATTAGTTAAATAAGCTGAATGTGAGGAGCTTTGTACATTCAGTATGGCATGATTGCTATATATGCTTTGCTGTCCTCTTCAGAAGGTTTGACTTGATTTTTCTAAGAAGTCCACACAAAGATTTGTGATCTTTCTTTAGAGTACCATGCATACTTCAGTAGTAGGAACCTTAGTTAGTTGTCTTGCCAAGGTAGCTTACATTTGTTTTGTAGGTTCCTTGTTCTTTCCAAATTAATTGGGTTGAAAGAATACTTGTAAAAAGATTCATCTTAAATAACTTCTGATTTTTGGCATGAGAGTCTGTATAATGTTTGGTTTTAGAGGGTTCTTATTCAGCTTTTCATCAAATTCTTTGGTCATAATTTTCCTGAAAATGAGGAAAACATCTAAATCATTTGTCTTTTTAAAGCTAGTTGAAATGGGGAGAAGATTCATTCTTTAACAGAACTCTAGAGTTTTAAAGAATTCTCTTCTTAAAACATGACTAATTGTCAGAGTTGTGTAAATCTTTGAGCAGCATAACTTGATATTAATGTTTTTGAACTACTGTGTCAGATTTGTTCTTGATTTTTTTCAAAGCTGTTAACAATTAGATCTTTATAGCATCTCTGCACATGGGAAAAAAGTTCACAGAAAATACTTGAAATGCATGTCACGATCATTTTCAGAAAGATTTGAAAAGGAAGTACTGTACTTATCAGCTAGGTAGGGAACCATACATCTGTTCAGAAGAGGGATCAACACAGAGCATTTACTGAGAGTGTTGCAGCTTTTAGTTGAGAAGACAAGTGAATCATAATCTGTTATGTTCTAGGGATCAAGAGTTTAGGCAGTGTTACTAAAACTTTGAAAAGGACTTGGAATATGGTGGTTTTGCTGAGGCAGGGGACTACAGCTGTGGTTAATGTGACTTTTGATAGAATGAAGTGGGAAGAGTGACTGACTGTCATTCAGAGTGACTGAGTGGTATTTATTTATAGCACCACTTCAGAAGAAACGAAAAATGTGGAAGAGCTCAGGAAGGAACTAAAAGAACAACATTAAGTTAGGAATATCAGTGGCACATACCACTTTAATTTTTTTCCTAACAAATTAATTAACTGTAATTTTGATTATGCTCTGCATGTGCTTGCACTCCTCACCATTGGAAACTATAGTCAGGAGTTCAGATAGTCATGGCTCCAAAACCAGTCCAAGAGACAAAGAAAGGAGGGATTATTCTCCATGTGCTCTGCAGCCCCAGCCTCTCAGTGCCGGTCATTGTAGCTTGGTTTTTTCTTTCCCTTAGGAACATTTGTTCCTGCTACTGGAGGCTGTTCTAAGATCATTGAGCTGAGAATGAGTATTGTGCACAGGAGCCTTGGGCTGATATTTGGGTCTAACTATTGGTCCCTTCTGGGTGAATTCCCGAGCACTTGCCACAAGGCTGAGGCAGCACCTAAGCCCTGACTGCTTCTTTAGCATGTAGAAAGTTGAGGACTTTGTAAAGAACCCCTCCTGTTTTCTGAAGATACTACAAATGTTGAATGCATGCCATTTTTTAATTTACATGGTTTATGTACTTTAAAAAGTTAAGTAACATTGTACATAGGTAATGTTAAGTATATTTAAAAGTATCAGCAGCACAAAGCTTCATCATCTTTGTGTATCCCAGAAGAGAGAGGAGGGAAAACCTTTTTAAACTCTGTGGGCAAAATAATTCCAGTTTTCAAGCTAGACAAATTTCTGTGTTCCTGAGGTGTGTTTGGAACTGCAGCACTCATTTGTAACTATTTGGAGTGTATGTATGTAATGTACTGCTCTCATTTGAAACAGCAGAAGTCAGAACAGGCTGTGGTAAAGCAAGCAATATTTCAAGATGCCCTCATAAAGACTGGAGTAACTTCTGATCATTTTCCATAATGTGCCCTATTCTCATGCAGTCAACTTGCCTTTTGATAAATTAGGATTTGAATGATAACAGAGGCATGACACCCATTGGTTTTCACTACATAGAAAAATAAAAGCTCTTGTAACAAGACACATGTGCAAATCCCTTCTTGTCTTTATTGGGTTCTACTGGGGTTCATGGGTTATTTGCAACTGAAAAATATATTCTTTAAAATTAAGATTTTTTATGGCTGCTGCTATTTCTGACAGACTGATTAGCAGCTCTTTCAATGGAAGAAATGAATGTCTAAAAGACAAGTTTGTCATAGCAGCTCTATTGAAGATGAATCTATTTTTTTCATCTTCCCTGCGTCAGGGAATCAACTGCTTGTCTAAAACGTCAGCACCATTTCAAAAATTGACATAATGTTGTACAACCATAAGTGTAGGAGGTTCTTTTGGTTCTTTAACTTTGTTTAAGATGTTGTGACCCAAGGGGACTCCAAAGAGTATCTGGCAAGATTCATTAAGCAACACAAAATTTGAAATCAGTTATTTGTCAAATTACTCCCATTGGGTGATCTGGTCTCCTTGTATTAGAATACCCTAAATGGGGCTATTGGTGATGGTAAAAATTTTGGCCTAATTTCTGAATGCAGAAAATACTATATAGTGCATTATCTGATTCTACCTCTCTGGAGAGGCCTTTCTTTGAGAAGGATGTATTGTTCATAATACAAAATTATTACAAAGCTCTTTGCTGTTTTGAGAATTCAGATTATAATGCTGACTTATGTCTTCCTTCTTGCTGAGCACTTATTTAGCCAACTTGGTTGTTCTTGAGGCATACGGGCATCATATCTGCAGAGGACATGAGGGGTTTTTTGGCTTTTAGTAAAATCTTGATTGCTTGTGGCCTTTTTGAGATTCCACCTGTGCTGCTAGTTTGTTGTGAGCTGTCTTGTAATAACTAAGCATTCGTAAAGCACAGAAGCCTGTTGACGTATTCCTCCTTAATAATTGCTTCCATCTCAATGATCCAGACTCTCATGCTCCTGAAAGATTATTCTTTAAATAAAAAGTCTTGGATTGGGTAAGGGGAATGACCTTCATTCCTGAATACTTAAGTACTTTCAAATGCGAAGTTTACAGTGTTCTCTGGTTTTGCCAATAGGGTACTAAAGCAGAAAATGAAACACCAGTTGCGAAAGCTTCTGCAAGTGCCCTTACAAAAACTGAGCTTCCAGTTACACCAGAAAGGAAAGTTTACTCTGAAGGACCAAAACCAATAACGTATGTATGGACAAAACTTGACAAGAGTGTGTCTGTGGCTGGGTAAAAAGGTGGGGGGGGGGGGGAACCCTACCCCTCAACCAAAACCTTTTTTACTATTGGGACATCCGTGTGGTGGAACAGGCTTCACAGAGAGTCTGTGCAGTCTCTGTCCCCAAAGGTTTTTGGGATTTGACTGGACAGCTTGCTCTGACCTCACATCTGACTCTGAGTGGAGCAATAGTTGAACAAGAGATCATCTGAGTATCTTCTGACCTGAATGATCCCATGATTCTATATTCTGTGCATGTTAGAGTAAGCAGATGTAAAAAACAGACTTGCCAAAATCTCTTAGAGGCTTGGTATTGTTCAGTCTTCCATGCTTTTTCCTTTCAGTTAAGTTTCTAAGTTGTCTAATTATGATATTCTGTGGTAAATGAACTGGTATTAGCAATAGAATTTTGTGTATACTTTTTGTATATTTGCCTTTTGGACAGTCCAATTGACTATAAAGTCAATTCTGACAAAACCACAGTACTGCATGTCTTAACCTTGCTGTTCAGTCTTAAGTTAATTATCACTTCTTTTACTATGGGATGATGTGATTATGGCAGGGGATTAAAATGTTTGGTTAAACCTGGAATCAGGTAACCTGCTCTGGTAAAGCATATGGGGAGAAGATTCAGACTGTGAAAGTGTGTATAAGTAAATTCCTGTTTATTTATGCCACAGTGATATTTCATTATTCTTTCTGCCTAAAATATCTTGCCTATAAAACTTAAGGTGAGAGAGTCGATGTTTTCTGGATCTTTCCATTTTTCCTGATTTATTCTCAGAAAATACACCTGTTACTTCAAGTAACATATATATATGTGTGTGTGTGTATGTGTATACACAGATCATATAGGTCAGAAATGTTAATATCCTAAATCCCTTTTTCAAATCAGACAAAAAGGGGTATATGCACCAGAAGACTTCTACATTTTTCCCCTAACCAAAGTTGGGGAAACAAGCACATTAAAGGTCCAGTTGCGGAATAATTCCTTTACAACACACGTGGTAAGTTTGACAGACTTATCTTAAAAAGATACTTGTAAGTTCTTTCAGTTGTTCCGCTGCATTGTTTTTTTCTCTTTTTCTCTTGACAAAGGTTGCAATAGTACATGTCTTAGTTTGCTAGTTCCAAAAGTCAATATTTGAGGAATTTTGGTGTGTAATTTTTCTCTTTTGTCTGGCTGAATAACTGAGTGTATTTGTAATATATTAATATGAAAATATGGTAGATGATAGTTTGCATAGGTTTGTTATTATTCTGATTTAGTGATTTTCATTTTTTAACTTCATTAAAAGATTGAAATAAGATCTTTTTTTTTCCTTACTGTTCACAAATGTGGGCATTCTTTATTTTTAAACTTTGGGTCTGTGTAAAGCTGTATTTGTAAGTGACCTGATTTATCTTAAGCATGTCATAAATTGAATATGATGGGCTTAAATATAGTGCACTTTTAAGCATTTTGTATTAAATTGCAGCTGAAATTTGTAAATCCCAAAGAGCCTTTCTACATCAAGTACTTGAAATACTCTCTAAGGTGAGTAATGCATATGCTAACATTCTCGCCTGACAAAAAATTAGCCATCTTCTGTATATGCACAGTGTTAAAATGTACATATAAATATTCTGGATGTCTAAGTAAAAGGTTGGGAGGTGTTTTGTTGCTTTTGTTCAGTTACCAGTTTGGGGGAGTTGTGAGGCTTTTTTGGTTGGTTTTAATTTTTTTTTTTTACTAAGCTGTACTCTCTAATCTCTCTTTGAAGCAGAATGAGCCCACACAGTTATTTCTGCATCTGCCAATTTCTTCCCTGCAAATTGTTTCTAACAGTGCTGCTGCTTTTAATGTTAAGCCTAATGCTTCATGTAACCATTTGGCATGCTGTGCACAATCAAGTCATTCCTTCCATTTATACTTTCTGCACAACAGACCAAGCAAATTGCCTTCATCATGCTTCTAATTTGACAAACCTGCAGAGCTGCATCAAAGATTTTCTGCCAACACAAGGTTTGAGCAGCTGCTGGAATTGCCTGGTCATACCAAGTATTTCAGCATTTTACCTGCATAAAACAATTTTTTAAGTTGGTGATAACAGTCCCTGAAAATAAACCCAGTCATTTGTGGAGTTCATTACAAGTATGTGACAGTAGTATTAGTCATCTCTTCAAGAAGTACAGCGTCTCACATGCTCATCTGCAACAGTGGAATTGTCAGGAAGCAGAAATGCAACCATTTCACTAGAAGTGGTACAGAGTACATTCTCAGTGATTAAACAGGCTCCCATTTTAAACACAGGAAAGCAAAGGGTATAGAGAGCAGAAATTGTGAGCAAATAGTAAATGGAGTTAGATATTCTGCCTCCTAATCTGCCCCACATTTATCACAAAGACAGGGCTGTGGTGGTGTTAGCCAGAGATATTCAAGGTATTCCTAAGGCCACTTTTCAGTGCCAAGTTCTAACTCCTCTTAGGCTTGTGTTAGTGCTTCAATTTAAAGGTCATCTCTTTATTAAATATTTCACATGAGACGGCACAGAAGGGTTTTTTGTGAGGGTAGTGACCAGGATAAAATCTATCCAAATAAAGACAACTAGCTAGATCTGTCTGAGGCTGTACAGCAGCATAAAAAGGACAGGATGACTTGATTTTGTCATCCTTGACAAAAAAAAAAAGAGTAAATTCACTGGAAGACACTTCGATATTTCAACAATATTTTTGAGAAATGCTGTAAAAACTATTTGATATATTTTCTGCAAGAGATTATGAACCCCTACTGCATTTATCTAAAGTAGACTTAAGAAGTTTAAAAGTCAGTCTACCTTTTTTTTTTTTTTTTTGCAACTTAGACAGGTTTTTCTTTGGTTGTAAATACCAGCTTTTCCTATCTTTTTAAAAAATAATTTCGCTGAGGTCAACATAGTGCTCTCCGATTTATGAGCATAAAGCACAGAAGATTTGCTTGACTTGGATAGATGTTAAAAAGTGTTAAAAGTGTTTTTAATGGCTTTTATTTGAGAATAACATCAAGGAGGATATCAATAAAGCCATTGATAGCTGTTTCCTTCTAAACTTTGGCATCTTTGGAAGTAGTGTTCAAAACTAATTGGATGAGAATACTTTTTGCAGGAATTTGGAATATTAGTCTGTAAATAAGAGCATAAGAGTAGAAAGTACCATCTACATATATGTTTTTTGCCAAAAAGGTGTAATGTACTAAACATGGTCTATTGCATGCTCCTAATTTTGGGAGCCAAATTTAAAAGTAATCCTATGTAATCAAGTTTTAAATCTAGATAAAGAAAGTGAAAGTTTGTATCTAATATCAAGAGTCTGACCTTCAGAATTTGGTGTAGTGGTTTTGCCAGTTCTTCAGTTGGTTATGCCATCCCAAGTACCAGTACATAATGGTGCTGTGGAATTCTGTAAGCAGCTTACACCCAAAAGAGTTCTATTTGTTGACAGACTAGAATTTTTTTTTCTGCAAGGAAAATACTTTAAGCAAATGACTCTTAAGTGATAAAACATATGAATTAAGCATTAAAAAAAGGCAAATGTCTGTTTCTGGAAGGATTAGCAGGTTTCTATGCCTACTTCAAGCTTGAAAACAAGAGTCCTGATTTTATTGCTTTCAGAAGCCATTTGATTACAGGATAGTATATGTTCCAGATACTACTAAAACGTAGAGCTATTTGTTGAGTTGTTCTCTTTGCTAATTATTTCTGTTTCCAGTCGCCACCTTTGTGGGTGTCACTGGTCATTGATGAACCATCTGGTTACTATGGCTTAAATTAGACTAACTGCCCATACTCTTTTTTTTCAACTTATTGCAGTGTTGTGTTTTGAGGATTAGAGGATTCATTTGTCTGTGAAGCAGGCTTCAGACATGCCTGACTTTTCAGAAATACCACTTGAAACTGGTGCAACAACCTGTAAAGGCCATACACTATTCAGAGACTGAGATGCAGACATAGTGGAAAGTTTGAAATAAAAGGGTTTTTTTAAGAGAAAAAGAGTTAATCGCAGCAGAATTCTACTTGTCCTGAAACTATACTGTAAATATACTGAATTATACTTGTCCTAATTACTATACTTGAGAAAAATCTTCCAGGTTGCCTAATTTCTGAGAACATTTATGTTATGGAGTAGCCCAAAGCGCTTTATATCTAGAATCTGAACTTTCCAGTCTCGTTAGATGAGAAAATGAAAATAGCATTTTCCCCTTTGGGTTAGAACGCAAGTGTGATGAGTCTTACCTCGATTCTGAGAAATCAACTGACTGCTAAAAAGAGGGTACCTAATGTCTGACTTACTCAGTTTTTAGGGAAGAACAATAAAGTGTTTAGCACCCACCAAATGGACACCTGAATTCAGAGATCAAGAGGAATTTAATATAGCTGTCATTTGCTAAGAAATTGCTCTGTCTCAGTACCATTGAGGTCATATGGTACATATTCTGGAAATATTTGACAGCCAGATGTGGCCATCTTTTTGAAAGAGCAATACCTAACTTGCTGTTAATTTTTTGATATATTGTAGATTTGAGTATGGTCATATTGTTCTTTTTGAGTAAGTGTTATGTAATACATCAGGAAGCATGCATATATTATTTTGGAGATGATGCAGACCTATGCATCTCTTCTGGCTTTCTACTGAATTTACTTCTGCAAATTCTCAGGTCCCTAGTTATATGCAGCTTGACAATCTATTCCTACTAAAATTTGTTTTCTAACATAATGCATGTTACAGATTAAATAGTCATACTGATGTCCTTCACTTAAAAAAACTGATTTATTTTTAAATGAGCTGAGTAAGTATCTTCAGCCTGTATATCATAGATGGTTAAAAAGACTAACATTGGCAGATGGGTTATGCAACGCTTGGCAGTTGAGTATGAGACATGAAACTCTGATTTGGTTGTATTCCTTTGGTGCACTCTTGATTGTAGATCACTATGGTATAATTAGTACTTTATTTTTGTATTAACCCGATGAAAAAAATACAGTACCATCCCAGTCTTTACTCTGAATGTGTGTACTCTTATTTGATTCACCAGGATGTTGTTAGAAAAAAAAATTTCCTGGTGTGGCTACTTCAGCACTAAAGATGATGCTAGCAAATGAGAATTGTGTGTAGGGCAGGTATTATGATTTCAGATATAGCTATGGGGTAGAGTAGAAGGGTAAAAGCACAGACTGATTATGATAGGTTGGATTAGTTTAGAGAGAAGGAGTATGAAAAGGTAGGAACACAATGACAAAAAGTAGGGGAAATAAGCACATTCCAGAGGACTTTGGATAATACTATGCACTGTTAAGGAGACAAAATTGAAGCTACAGTAAAAGTGAACAAAGCTATCTTTTCTTTTTCTACTAAGTGATGCTGTTCATAATTCCTTATTTCAGTATGTGCCTGTTACTGCTTCCTGTTTCAGTGCTGGATATTTCTATTGGATGCCATGGAATCCAATAGACTGCCACTCAAAATTTTCAGCTATTTCTTGTACAGCTTATCTTTTTAAATAATTCAGTCTAGGCTTTTGACAGTTAATACAGACACCCGTTACATTTGGTATGTTTTTATGTAATCCAGATAGAAGAGGAATTATGTAAAAATGGTGTAAACTTTCTAAAATGCTGTTTGAGGATGGACATACTGATATGCAATAATTCAGCAAAATATTTCTTAATGTGGAGGCAGTTAGAAGTAATGGAAATTACTTTAGTAGCTTCAAATGCATGAATTTCAAAAAAGAGTTGGAAATTTTATTTTACTTGTGTGATGTGTGAAGGGGAGAAATGTAGTAGTTTTGCTCTAAATAAAGTTTATGCACTGTCAATATTGCCAAGAGGCAGACCAAACTTATCAAGGTAAACTAGCAGCAATAAAGTATTGTATTCCTTCATATAATCAGAAGGAAAAAATGACCTTTATGATCAGAGTCCTTCAGAAGAAAAATAAATAATCAAATTTATAAAAATAAACTTGATGATCGAGTGCACATCCATTATACCATTTTGGTGAAAATCCAAACTAGACAAGAATTTGTCTATCTGATAGTATTTACTTGTTTATTAACAATGATTATGCCCATAATTGCCTTTTTAGATCCTGTCATTACATTGCTGTGCCAGTCCAGTTCAAGCCAACGGCAGAAGGAATGTTTGAAGATGTCTTTGTTGTGCAGACAACCAAATATGGCCCAATTAACATTCGGCTGTATGGTAAAGCTGTTGCAGACAAATAGTCAGAACAGTTATATAACTGTTTATAAGAATTTATAGCAGTTCATACCATTTAAAATAGTCAAAGACTTGCTACTGCATTTCCATACTAATGTTCTACTTGTTTTGCCCTGTGATGCTGCTTTGATGAAATGTCTTCTGTAAGATAAATTATGGTGCTTGTTTTACAAATCTGTTTTTATAGTAAAAACATTGAGAAATAATGTTGTATGTGTTAAAGTTACCATTTTCTAATTTATGTTTCTGCACTTTTAATGCAAATAGAAGTTTTCTATTTTTGCATTTAATAGAAATAGCTAGATACTGATATATTATATTAAGCATTGTAAATTCAGAAATAAAATCTATGTGTAAACAGTTGATTCTACCTGATTTCTGTCTGAGAGGATTCTTTGCTGTAAGTAAGGGATCAAGCTGCCTCCTCTTAGACAATGCTAAATTTCTGGGGGGCTTTGAGAGGGAGCAGGGGGAGGCATTGCAGTCCAGAAGCTGACCTGTTAATTAATAACACATTTCCATGAGGTAACACTGGGATCTGACAATCAGCCCCCACCTTTTTACACAGTTTAGTGGCAGGCATAAGCTTTGTTTTTAACTCCAAGAATGTGAAAACAACGTGAATTTTAACATGAGCAATAGTGCCTTCACCCCTCCAGAATTATGCATCTTACCCAGTGTTCTGTCTCTGAAAGTCACAAAGATGTTACTTTGAGAAATGATGTAAGCCTGGCTGCCCACTGGTTCAATTCCATTTTCTCAGTATCTGCCACCAGATGAATAAGGGTGGGAGGTAAAATCCCACCTATGCCTTTTTTTTCCATTCATTGGCCTGTTTGTGATTTCACCTGTTCACATTTTTAACCCTTTTGACACTGTTTCCACAGCTCCACGTGGTAGGAAGCCCTGAGTTCACTGTATATTCTTTTAACAAAATCTGTTTTTTCTGTGATAAAATGTATTATTTCTGATTTGAGTACTCACCAGTTCTTATATTGTAGGAGTCATTGAACAACAGTTCCACCATTCCCTTACCAATTGTTACCGTGTCATAGAATCATAGAATAGTTTGGGTTGGAAGGGAACTTCAAAGGTTGTCTTGTCCACCATTCCTGCCATGGACAAGAACAACTTTAACTAGACCAGGTTATTCAGAGCCCTGAAATTTTGTTTCCATGGATAGAATGTCTTCCACTGCTCTGACAAACCTGTTCCCAGGATATAATTGGCTTTCTGGGCTCCAAGTGCACATTGCCAGCTCATGTGCAGCCTCTCACTCACCAGCACCCCCAAACTGTCCTCAGCAGGGCTGCTCTTCATCTGTTCATTCCTGTGAATGATTCTGGAGGTTGCCCTGACCCAGATGCAGCCCTTTGCACTTGGTGGTGTTAAACCTCAAGAGACTTCCACGGGCCCACTTCTTGAGCTTGTCCAGGTTCCTCTGGATGGTATCCCATCCTTCAGGTGTGTCAGCTGCACTGCTCAGATAGGTGCCATCTGCAAACTTGCTGAGGGTGCACTCAATGCCTTCTTCGGTGTCATTAATGAAGATCCATATGGTCCCCATATGGATCTCTGAGGGACATCACTTGTCACCGGTGCCCCATAGGACGCTGAACTGTTGATAACTACCCTCTGGATGTGACCATCCAAATGATTTCTTACCAGTTAACAGTCCACCCATCAAATCCATCTCTCTCCGATTTAGAGAGAAGGGTGTTGTGCAGAACTGTGTCAAAGGCTTTAAAGAGACGAGGTAACATTTGTAACCCTTCTCTTGTTCACTGATGTAGTCACTCCATAGTAGGAGGCCATCAGGTTGGTCAGACAGGATTTCCCTTTGATCCCACCCTTCTCTTTGAAGGGTGCTGCCTTTCTCAAGTTGCCTCCCTATCCTGCATGTGTCTTAGCACAGCTCCTCGGTGGAGCTGTTCCATGATTTTCCCAGGTGTATATGTGAGGCTGATGGGTCAGTAGTTCCTGGGCTCCTCCTTTCTACCCTTTAAAAAATGGGTGTAATGTTTCCCTTTTTTCAGTCACCTGGGACTTCACTGACTTTTCAAATATCATTTTGTTTGTAGCCTTTGGCTCTGTCTTCTGTTTTATTTTTGTAGTATGGAGCTGCATGGCTAAAGTTGCTTTAAGACAGAAATGCAGGTTTTTGACAGCATTGTTCTGTCATAGCATATGTACATTATTCCCTTCTTCAGGTTGGTAGGAGTGGGAGTGAAATTAGTCTTAGTAGGAGGTTGTTGCTTTAGCAGCATTTTCAAACAACTGAAATGTGAAAAAAGAGGGAGGAAAAATTTGAAGTTGCCTCTGCATTGCCTTTGGTATATGCCATCTGTGTTAAGTAAAGCCACTCAGCAGTCCAGAAAACAGGAAGGGAAGATTTATTAAAAGAAATAAAACTAGAGATGAGAAGTGTTGTCACCTCCTTATTCTCCCAACATGTAAGTTCCTGTCTGTGAGATCCTGTAACTGTGTTCCTTTTGCCCTCTTTCTGCCAGATGTTCCATGTTTCTTTAATTGATATGATGCCTGTGTACTTCTGAGAATACAGAATTGGAACGGAGGGAATCTTCTGCCTGCTGCCTTACCTCAACAGGCTTGGCTGCTTCATTTGAGAAAGACCTTAGTGTACAAAAGCCTATGTCTGTTCAGTTCTACAAGTACAATGGGAAGTCTCTTCCAAAGCTGGAGAAAAGACTAAGCTGCCTTTGCATTACAATAAGAAGTCCTGCCTTTGGATAATTAAGTATTTGGTGTAAATTCAGAATTGTCTTTGTGTTCTCTTCCTGTGGTAGGCCTGCTGTCTGTGACTCTGTTCACACTTCTGTTATGGACTTTTCTTGAGAAGAATTGGGAAGAATGGTTATGTGTTTTTTCCTAGGTTTTCACCTGCGTTGGATGTAAGGGAGGAAAAGGATGCAGAATGTGCTGCTGTGGATACTCTGGTGAACTATGCTTGTGTGCATAAATGTGTAAATATATATGAGTGAAATACATCTAAGTATGAGCAAATGACCTGTCCTCATTATGCAAGGGAATCCTGATTTGCAGGTGATGTTAATTATTTTGCTATCTGTTTGCAGCCCACTGTGCTGGTTTCACTCCTAATAATGATGTTTTTGCAGTCACTTCAAACTGGTTCCATTCCTACTCCACAAAATGAGACTGCTTCCTTTCCCCATGGTTGCTTTATTTATATAATAAACTTTTGTAGTCAAGATGAGCTTGCTTTGATTTGTCCAGTGCTTACTGTGAAGAATTCCTGATTTCTGTCTCTACTTCTTTTAGGGATACAGAAAAATTGAACAATTCTGTCCAGAATTTGATTTGATTAAGATTTTAAGCTGTAATACTTTTAATAAAGTACGCAGAATTAACTTTAGGTATAATTATTTGCTCATTTTGATCTTTGACAGCTTTGAAACTTTTTTTTCAATTTTCTCATGTACTTGGATGCAATCTTTTGTCTCAGACTGGCAAGATTGACTCAAATGCCCCAAGCAGCAAACTTAAAAAAAATCCCAAACAAACCTGAAATGATGTCTTTTTAATTAATCATCTTGCTTGTTGATTTTAAGACCAGTCAGAGAGGAAATTCAGAAATAAATTATTTTTAAAAATTCATTAAGTATCTAGCACTGAGGATGTCTGTGTACCTGTTCAATTTAATTGGGATATTAGTAATCATAATTATTCAACAGCTTTGTGAAGGTTTTCACATCATTGACTACAAATGGAGTTATAATACATTCTGTACACGTGCTTCAGTGTGTTTTGGAGATTGTTGCCCTGGCATCTGAAACTAATTAGTGTTCAGAAAACTTTGTATAGGTGCATATCAAGGCCTGGCTGTCTACAAGATTATTTTCATTATATAAAAGCTTAAAATGGTAAAGAGAATTTTGTGAGTGTTTTTTGATATATAAAGTAAATTACTGAGGGCAGTGCTGGCCTTTTGAAATAGAATACTAAATACTCTGGGCATTTCTGTTGTCAGAATGCCTGATAGGTAAGATGCTGGTATATTCTTAGAGCTCCTGTGATTTGTGGAGGAGTTGGGGGGTAACAAAGTTCACCATGAGGTTAGTAGGCTATGTATCTTATATATGTGAAGCATGTTATCTTTCCATATTGCAGCATCTTTGGAAATGAGAAAAGGCATTCTGGGAACAAAAGTCCTTGGGAGCCAGTGAGAGAGTGGGCAGGTGACATAAGATCAGTTGTCCCTGGTACTGTAACTGAGTATCCTGACTTTTAGTCACAGCTATCTTGTTCTACCTTGTTTCAAAAAAAACCTCCAGATAACAGAAGTTATAAGCTATACTGCTTTCATTGTATAGCATAAATGAAGAATATACATCCTTTTACCAGAATGACAAACATCAAATATTTGGGTGAAGAATCCACTTGCCTGCCATGATGCCTCATATTCAGTAAGGAAGGTGATTGTCAATAATTTTTTAAGTGCTAGTATTTGCATCGTACCAAATTTCTCCCCAAATTTGCCAGTTAAGTAGAATATTGTTTCTAGCCTCCCATTTGAAAATTTGAGTTGGTATTAACAGTGGAAAATATTTTTTCTCAATGTTCTTATAACAGTAGTGATTTTTTGCCTTTACAGCACTGCATTAATTCACTGATACATCAAGTAATGTGGAATCTGCCTTATAGGTTCCTATGTAGTGGTAACTTCAAGTACAGAATAAAGAAGTGTTGCAAGCTGGAACATGGTGGATTAAAAAGAGGATTTTCTTTGCACATTTTATTTATTTGCTAAAACTGCTCCTGAAATCTTTTCAAACTTAATGTAATGTGCTAAATCTATACTAACAGCATGAACACCTATCTTGCAGTATAAGAAAATTAAGACAGAAAGTGAAAACTCTGCTTTCAGTAACATACTGTTTGACCACAAAGCTTTCCTAAGCATATCCCACAGTCCTGGATGTTTTATTTTTGCTGTATGATTATTGGAGGACAGTCTTACATGAGCAGTTTTTAGATGTAAAATTAGATGGATATAATGCACTTGGATTAATTTTCTGTAAATATTATCTGATCATCTTTGAAAACTAGATGGTTGGGTGGCACTTCTTGGCTCTCGACATTTCCTACATGAAAATGTTGGTTTGAGTTTTGCACCTTCTTTCTGATTCTAGGAAAGTGTAATTTTCTAGAGCTGCTCCAAAGCTCAGAAAAATGCAACTAAATTGTTTGTTTTGAATAAGCAGCTTTATCCCTATTCTCAAAATTCTCATTGTCTTTTTTTCCATGGGGGGAAAAAAAGGTAGTCCGTGCTGACAAGTGAAGGCTTTTAAAGTATAAATACTACTTAGAACCATAGAATTTTAAAGTATAAGACTCTTTATAAAGCACTCTAATATTTTTCCTGATTAGTGTATTCATTACTCCCATTGTACTCAGCAACTATTTGTAACACAAATTGATGTCTTTATGGCTCAAAATGCTGAGTTCTGAGACAGTTTGTCCTTGATTCCAGGGGCAGTTTATTGTCTGGGAATGACATTTTCAGGTATGTCTTTCCTCACAGACCCTCATCTGTAGCCACCTGCCTAAATCTGACAGTTGAGCACCAGCTGGGAGTTATGACCTGGAGCAGCATAAAAGGGCTGGAGCGAGACAAAATGATCCATCAAGTCCTGCTTGTAAGTCAGGTCTCCAAACATGCGTTTTCCACTCTATAAATTAAAAATTAAAATACTAATGGGTGTTCTTTTGTGTTCATCCAACAATTGGTTCATTAGGTAGGTATGTACAAAGAGGGTCTGCTTGTCAATGCTGTTTGGCTCTAAAAGGAGGCAAAATCGGTAGGGGTTAGGCTGGTGGTGAAATGCCCCCACCCCTTTTACCTTCTTTCCATGTTTGTTCTGGGAGGCTGGCGGTAGGTAATACTCATCCTGCATAGAGCTGGTTTGCATTGTGAGTGTTCTGTCACCAGTCACAGCTGTCAGGTATGTCAGTCATGTAGTATTGTGGTGGTGTCAGAGACATAATCAGAGAGATTAGGTGGACACAAAGAGCTCTGAATGAGGTGGTAATTGCGTTCAGGGGGAAAAGAGAGTTAAAGAAAGAAACTTTCCTTTCTCACAAGATCCATTAAAGAGGTGACAGCTAATATATTAAAGCTGGAACAAGATAATTGTGGTAAGAATCTTTGTGTGTTCTCCCTAAAATGCAGTGTGCTCACAATAAATATTCAAATGCTTATTTTGTGTTGTGAATACCAGATAACCATTTACAGTGAAATGCGACCTCTTTCAAAAAGTTTAAATTCATTGCCAAGAATGTTCTAGGAACAGTTATAAAACTCAAAAGGAATATTGGTGCTATACTGAATCACAAAAATGCCATCTTATGAAAGCTTCTTTACAGGGATTTTCTTCAAATTGGTCTAGTGGAAAAGAAATACTGAGATGCCAGCCATGGGCTGTGCTCTTCCAGACTTTGCTCTCTTTGAGTAGTACTTGAATAGTACCTCTCCCCCTCCTCTCTCTCCTTTT
>VZTZ01014749.1:414516-431306 GCA_013400955.1 Drymodes brunneopygia | reverse complement strand
CCTTTTTTTTTTTTAACAGACTACTTGAGTATCTGTTTACATAACACTTTTGCTGTATTGGTGCCATGCTTCAGAATTGCTACTTACCCTTAAGATCCAGGAAGAAATTTCCCTTCCCTTCCCTTCCCTTCCCTTGCCTTGCCTTGCCTTGCCTTGCCTTGCCTTGCCTAAACCTTCCCTTCCCTCTTTGTTTCCCTCTCTACCTTCTTTTGAAGCACTGAAGGTTGCTACAAGTGTACACACAAGGCGTGTAGTGGAACTTCCTTTGGCAACAATCTTGTAAGCACCTAGTCAGTGTGTCTTGCTTCCTGTCCCTACTTTTGAGGTCAGGTCCTCTGTTCCCTCCAAACAGGCAGGGATAAATGTTTTGGCATCCTCTTCAAGGTTTGAACATTCTCCTTTGTACCTCTGGAAGCTCTTAAAAACCTCAACTAGTGTAAGGACTTAGGAAACTGCTGATCTCTACTCCCTCCTGCTCCTGTGCAAGGGCTCACATGTTACAGATTTTGGTCATTTGGTGTGGGCCAATGGATTCCAAGCCAAATAGAAAAAAAATGTCAACAGCTTTTGGAATATTATATTTTAACAGAAGAGTTATTATGTAGACCTTCCCAAGTTAGGAATTAATTCCACGGCTAGTTGTGATTGTGGAAAAATAAGCCTCTGTGCCCAGCCCCATATTCTTTATGACCCTAGAGAACATCGACATTGATTTCCTGGCACTGCACAGCTGCTGTTTTGAATGTTTAATCTGAAATCAACAGGACTATTGAGTATTCTTTGAGTATATATATTGAGTAATCAATGAGTATAAAATTTTTAAGTAATGAGTATAAAAGCCAAAAGCAACCGCTAGTGGAAAAATCAGTCCCACAACAAATTTAAATAGTATCAAACATCCTCCACTGTACTGCTTGCCATCAGAAAACATGAAAAGCAGTTTTATTTCTGTCCATTAACTTGGGATCTTGCTAGATTTTTTGTGTTGACTGAAGTAAAAACTCAATCTGGCAATCTTTGCCCACAGAACTTCCAGATCCTTCAAAGGACTGT
Source organism: Drymodes brunneopygia (assembly GCA_013400955.1). Lineage (NCBI taxonomy): Eukaryota > Metazoa > Chordata > Aves > Passeriformes > Petroicidae > Drymodes > Drymodes brunneopygia. Next base: position 430,253 of record VZTZ01014749.1, on the reverse strand, counting down.
ATAGGTACAGAAAGAAGAAAATATTATATTAGACCCTATTGTAATAAATTTTCATGTCTCCCTTGCCATTCAAGCCAACACTTCTCCATTTTCTTTTGCAGCACCAAGTTCTACTAAACCTTAGAATACAAAATAGAGAAAGAATGGTATGAGTCAGGAAATCTTCTTTGACTGATTCTGCATTTAAATGAAAGTAGTTTCTCATTTCTCATGGTATTTATGGTGGTTTTCCAAGCCTTCTTTTCTTGCTGGCTGTTCTGATTGATAGTGAAGTGGGTTGAGAAGAGTCATCTCCAAAGACGGAAAGATTTGACATATTTGGATTGTAACTGTCCTGCAAGTGCTTTCAGTTGAGCCACCATGTGTTGGTATAATGGATTGATCAGTTTGATTCTTTGAGACAGGTAAATCACTTTGATGCAGGTTAATTCAGGCTGTGTTTACAGAGGTTATTCCAATCCCTTTTTCAGGCTCCTGTATGTGTTTTCAAAGAAACAATACCCCAAAACCTTTAGAGAATGAAACCCCATTCCTCCCTATTTACAGGATGGTATTTTTTCTTTCAAGCTGGAAGCCTACAAAATGAGTCTTAGGTTTTCATCATAATCCTTTATGAGTTTTAAATCTACTTTATAAGTTGGCAATTTTAAATGGTTCCTGGTGAGTAGAGCCCTGGTGAGCTTCAAAACCACACACAGTTTCAATGAAGCTGTGTGAACCTGCTTCAGAATCTCTGCAAGTTTTCCAAGCTTTTATGCTCTCGTATGGTTTACAGACAAAAACCTACAGGGGTCCCATTTAAAGCCTCCTAGCAGCTAAAAGATAGAGAAAAAATGGCTTTTAAAAAACCTGAAGTACCCTCTTATGAGTGCATTAAAAGCAATTTTGTTTGCTTTCCACTTTCAAAATGCTTCAAGCTGCCAAAGACGCGATGTTAGAAAATGACTCATGAGTACTAGAGAGAAATAGTCTTTGGAAGTTGGTTCATAGTAAAGGATGATAGCTAGGCAAGTGGGATTTCTGTATTCAGAAAGAAATATCTTCTGTCCTCATATTGCAGATTTTTTTTTCTGTCTCAGTAATCTGTTCTTCAGTGGTTCTTCACCTTTATCTTACAGGTTTTCAGCAACTGTGTGAAAATCAGCTCCGAGCTTCAGTTTGTTCCTGTGGATGCTATCTATTGATGTTTGGAGACCAGAACCTCCACAGAGAGGGAAGGCAATGCCAAAACAATGGAGGCTTGGAATTTAACCCACCTTTCATGTAAATCATGATGTATCACCCTGTGGGCTGTCTGACAGTCTGTACTGTAGTTAGGAAATTTTAGTATTGCATTGTGGGTTTTACATTTTCATTACAGTGTTTGGTACTGGAGTGGTTTCTTAATTTATTTTCTCTACGGCAAGCACTGGGCACAAAGGCAAAGTATTAAAATATCCTCCTCATTTTGATATTGCTACAGCTCCTCACAGTTTTCTCTTTCTTTCTCTTCCAGTCTAAATAAAGACAACAGTGTGAAGTAGACTTTCCAAAATTCAAGAATATTTGGACCTTGTGTTCTGTTCCAAGCCTCTCTTGAACAAATATGCTTTCCTTTCTAAATTGTATTGCTGAGTGTTAGGGAAAGAAATCATTAGGAAAGATTCATTTAATGAAATCTAGAGATGACTTGACAAACTTTAGTGAATTATTTAAGTTCACTTTCTAGTGGTTTAAACAGATGTTACCTCTAAAAGTTCTCACAAAATCATGTCTTTTGAAGGCTTGCCTTATGTACTTCATGGTCTTGTAAATGTGGCATGTTTGGTATGAATAACCATGGAGGAAAAGGACTAACATCATTAACTTTTAATGGTTTTAGTTATAAATTTTAAAACTACATATCCACCAGACCCTTAGCTTTTTCTCTAGGGAGTCAAAAAGAAGAAAGGAAAATTTTGATGCACTTGGTTGTTGGCAATAGCTGAAAATGGAATAAATATTACAAGAATTAAAAGAACTAAAAGAATTAAATGAAAGCACAGAAGTGGTGGTAAAAACTGTCTGAGCTGTATTGTGACAAAACAGAAAGCAAGACGTGTGAACAGGATGTGAACATAACCTGAGATCATGAGATAAAGATTCTTACCTGGTTTTAACTGTGAAAACACAGCCATGAACCTAAAATTTACATCTGGAAATAAATCTGACTTGCAGACTAGCAACCATTGTGTAATTGAGTACTAACTGAAGAGGTTTGATATTTTTTGACATTTAGTGAATTAAATGATGGAATGAAACTTTGGAAGCACTTGCATACCTAGAACAACAGTTGACACCTAATTTCACCATTTACTTCTATAAACCATTCAATGCAGGCAAATTTTTTGATTCCCAAAACTCATTTGCTGCTCCTTCACATCTGTGCAGGTTTTTTTGGAGTTAGTTAATCCATGTTAGGCAGCTGGTGTATGTTAGGAAGTTACTTCAAATCCTCTTGCATATGCTACCTATTTCTTGCACAGTCTCTATAGTTTCTGTGTACCCCTCTCCATTGTGATCACCCCTGGAGTTCTCAGAGGAATTACTGCTAAATCTCCAGGCATCTCTGTGTGGCCTGTATGGAACTTGTCTGTTAGGATTTTCAGTACTGCTGCAAACATGAAAAGATGTTTGAGTTTAAAAAAAACCCCACCACACTCCAAACAAACAGGACCCTTCCCAAGAAGAGCTGAGGCTTCCCAGAACTGCTATAGCACTACAGGATCACTCACAGGAAGAATAATCACTAGCATCACCAAACATGGAAACAGCTATGCTGCAGTATGATGCAGACCCTCTTAGGAAGGGTCTAGGTGAGATTCTCCTGCACTGCTTCAGTAAGGAGGTTATCCAGGGGTTTTTTAATGGCATGGAGTTCCTTATCCACTCTTTTGTAGAAAGATGAAATTTCTTTTGTGTCATTGCAAAAGCACATATGAGTGTACAATGAAAGAGAAGTTTGTATACTAACACAGAGCTTGCATTTGTTACATGAAAAATGAAACAGCTTTTTTTTTTTTGTGGAGTATAGAATGAGACAAATAGTAAAATATTGATTCATTGAAGGTAAGGAAGTTGAGAGGTCGTTAAACAATTTTTGGGAAGAGACTTTGTATACTTAAACACTTGGCTGTGCTGAAGGAGTGTTATTGGATTAAGTAGAAGATGTTAGCTGTAGCTAACACAGCTGAGAAATAATTTTTCTTTATTCTACCAATGTATAGAAAATAAGCTGTGTTTTAGAAGACAAAACTGTAGTTTAATGAAGTTGTGGGCAGAAGTTACTGCCTGGATCTTGCTGTGTTTGCAGAAGAGGTAACTGCCCCTCAGCTGCTTGTCACCATCTTTTCAGCTGGTGATTATCATCGTCTCAGATCTGTTTGTTGTGCATGTTGTCATTTTCTAACTTGTCTGTCAAAATGAGTTAGGTTGAAAAGACTCTCTTTTTTCTAGTTAACTTGGTTCTTTTTGAAGGCAACAGATTGTGGAACATTTGTAATAAGAGCCCCTTCAGCAGATAATCTCAAGCAGAAGGGTGATGACAGGCGGCTGGAGGTTGTAACCTCTTCTGAGCTGGAGGAGTTTCTTGAGATAAATTACCAAAACCTGGTAATTTATCTTGAGATAAATTATCAAAACCTGGGTGGAAGCAAGCATATCTGCTGCAGGGGCGGGGGTCTTGTAGACACCCCTCACCCTGCAAAGCTGCTTCTGACACTTCCACAGCCAGGAGCCACCCATGCTGCTGATCTGCTCCCTTCTACAGGAATGTGACTTACAGCAGGGTGTCAGTATTCAGAGCCTGTTCGAGTCCGAAAGACATGCTGGAGTGGAAAGCAGGCCAGCTTGGAGCAGTGATGCTGAGTATGAGGATGCCTTTGTCAGCTTCACTAAGGACCAGCCCACCTACAGGTGCCATTTTTGATGAAATTGTGTTGAAATCCAGATGCCCTCATTCCATGACTGCAACAAAATGGGGAACAGCTGCTGCAGGAGCAACAGCAAAGACTGTGGGGGTCTGTTAATGCCCTGGAGTGTGCTGCAGTTCTTGAAAACCTGCTTTCTCAGGAATCCAATTCATATATGCTGAAGTGCTAACATGAAGGTTGTCCTAAGATGCTTTTGAGTTAATTTGGTAATGTGGGAGTTGCTGAAGCATTTGTTCTTTGAGATAGATTAGTTGAAGACTTATTAGTGTGGGAGGCCATACTTCCTCTCTGCAGAGGAAGAACTCCACAGTGCTCAGCCTAGTTAATGTATCTCTGGATATGAAACTTTATAAATAATGATATCTAAAGGAGGCAATTTATGGTTCTTCTTGCCAAGAATTTGCCCAGTTTGTTTATTTGGGGGTAGGATAAGGTCCATTTTCTATGTTAATATGATAGGTGATGATCTAGCAGGTCAGACTGAAATATAGTCTTTCAAATGGATCTTCCTGTTTGAAGATGAAGATATGTTTGTCCTCAGTCCCAAAGTCCAAGAGGTCATGGTCAAAAGCAGATAAAACGGCCATACATGTGGAGTCAGACACAAACTCCGAAACAAAAAAGGCAAACTGGATAATTTAAATGAAATCCAAATAGCAGTGATGTGAGTTGCAAGGGTGGAACTGTGATCCTAGGGCCATGAGAGGATGAGCTGGAGGACAGGTGAAAAGTCTGTTGACCTGTTCTTGCGTGGTGTCAATGTGTACCACAGTATCCAACTGGGAGGAGTAGAAGGATCTGTGGTGGAGATAGTTTTACTTGGTCTTGCCTTCTGTACAGCTTAGGGTACAGGTCTAATCTTGTAACTTCACATTCCTGAATTTCTGGCTTTAATCAACAAGAACAGCGTACTTTTGCGAGGACTTTGGTCTTCCTAGTGGGACTTAGAGAAAATGCTGGCTCCTTAATGCAGCATTCTTGCATCCAGATCAGTACTGCTATTTCAGCATCAAGCTTCTGTAATTGTCAGTCTCAATAAATGGAAACTCTCAAAGCACTGAAGGGTAACACCGTGTCTATTGTAGCTGACTCTCACAATGTTTGTTTTAGAAACGACTCAAGTACTGTGTCAATTCAAGAGTGAGTGTTAAGCTGCCGAAACTACTTACTGAGATGCATGTGAAAGAAAGGACTTTTCTTTCACTCAACTATTTTGTCTGATCACCTCTTATTCACTTGGTTTAGAACTCTGGAAGGAAGAGTGATTGGAATAAAAATCTGTGGCTCAAAATCTGTATTGAATGGTACTATCTATTACAACAGAGAAATTTATTTATTCTATGACCATAATGTTTTCTTCTTCAAAAAAACCCCAACCCAAAAACTATAATAATATTTTCTTTCTGAAATTGTTCTTGCTGGGATTCACAAATCTAAACAATTTTTAACCAGAAACCTGCAATTGATCAGAAAGCTATATGAAGTATGTCTTTGCAGAACATAGAGGACCATGCAGCAGAAAATATCAACACTAACCGTTAATGTAAATGGGTGTTCCTGAAGGTGCAATGGAATGTTCCTGACTAAAAGATATCTTTAAACGCTTTCTGAAATGGAATTTTGCAGTGCAACTGAGGGCCAACTGATTGTAAAAGGCTTATTATGAGGCTGAGACATTGTTGGGTCTGGATACTCTTTGAATGGCATCTCGATGTCAGTCTAGCCCCATGCTGATTTTGCTTTCTTTCTCACTCTTAGGAATAGCTAAATGACACACATTCTTCTTCCTGCTGGTGAGGTAAATTGTAAACATCCCTCTAGACTCTCAAATTCACCTGCTAGAGTGATCTGTCTGAGCTGTGGCAATGCAAAGTTTCTTTTCATGCAATTAATGGGACAATTATATCAGAATGATGAGATCATGCCTTTTGCTGAAAAGAATGGGGATCTTTCATGAACAAAGAGAGCTCTATTTACATCTTTACAAATAAAGCACCATTTTATTCAGTGAAAGTGGGTGACTGCTACAATTTGGGTAGGCACAGCATGGCATGAAGGTGAACTCACTCTCTAGAATAGTAGGTAGAGCTTTGGTGTGGCTGTCTCAAAATAAGCAATATCTTGGGCTTTTTCCTTGCTTACACTGATTAGTAGACTAGCGTGCAGAGAGTTCTGGTATTGCCTAAGTAAACCTAAGACTGTTGAAAGTATTTCATTTGTTTGCTAAATAAGTGTAGAAAACCCATCTTGGTCTTTTCAAGACTTTTCATGTAGGTAGATTTTGTGCATGTAAATCAAAGTGTAGTGGTGGACAGTTCTGTGTTCTGGGGGAAGTACTGTAACTCATAATTTGGTTCCAAGTTATGAGCAATATCAGAACAGAAACATGGAAAGTATTTTCATTCTTGATTCTTTAGACTTATATATTTGTACAAGAGAAACCCCATTGACATTGCTAAGAGAAATACATGAGTCTGAGATATTTTACAATTCATTCTTTAAGCTGCAGAGCATATTTGTTCTTTAAAAAACTCATTCAGTGAATACTAATTTTAGTCTGACTTTTGACACTGTTCTAAATGTCATCTGAATTTCACATAAAATCATATGTCTATTACAAAGCTGAGACTGCCCACTGACAAATAAATTCCTATGCTCATGTAATTCTCTTTAGGAACAGACAAATCACAGCTATATTGACTTCAAAGTGGTTTTGGTTTTCTTTCTGGTAGCAGACATGATTCTGAGGCCTCTTTAAATGAATTCAGCATCTAGCCTGTGCCTGGATCACTGCAGTTACCTACCAAGTGGAGCCTATACCAGTCAATAGAAGGACTTGTGAACGAGGGGAAGTCTCCCTGATATAGCTCCAGTTTTCACTGTACGGGTGAGTGCTCTGTGGACCCAGAGAGGCCCAGTAGGTGAGAGGGTGCCTTGGAGCCCCTTCCAGCAGCAGCTGGGCAGCTCTGGCCGTGTGCCCCATGCAACTGTTCAAGCGGCCCAGACACCGGTGCTCCCTGCCAAGATTTCCATGCTGCTGTTGAGCCACGGTGCCAGGAATGGGGTTGAACAGAACAATATCTCCTTTGCTCTGTGCCTTGCCCCCAGCAGAAGGGCAGATATTTGGAGGGAGAAAGGGCTTGGAGATTACATTGTGCCTGTTTGCCCCGGGAGGCTCTGAGGTCTCTGCGTGGCCTCACTGCATGGGGTGTAATTCAAGTTTTGATGTAGCTCATCTTTCATGCTTTCAGAGTAACAAACTGAGTAAAGCAGAGACATAAATAAATAGTGCTGTAAAAGCTATAAAGATTAAACAAAAATAAACCTTAAGAAGTTAGTTCCAAACCCTGAGAGTGGGAACAGGCTTTACGGTCTTAGAGTTGTCAAATTTTGAACTTAGGGATAGTTATGTGCTAAAAGACTATGAATGGCATAGCCACAAATAAACTATAAGCAGGTATTTATGTGCCCTTATTTGCACAATGATGAAAAGGCTTAAGTTTGAGGAACAAGGACATTATTTCACACATTTTCACCTTACCAGAAAGACACAGCTTGAAGAAGTGAAAATTTCTGGAAACAAGGTAACTTAGATTGGCATAAGCTCCAGGTGTAGCTGTATTTTATCAAAATGTTGCCAGACTGTCTGACAAAATGTAAGTGCATGTATATTGAGTGCATACATACACAAATAACCTGCTCGGTCTCTAACTCCTCATTCTAAGGAAATTACTCCAAGTCAGCTGTTTTGCATTAACTGCCTGCATGCAAATTGTTATTGTCAGGTCAGTGTGAGCCAATTCCAAGCCGTTTATTTTCTTGGTTAAGGACCAACTTCTTTTGCATGCCCTGCTGGGGCAGAGTATACATTTTATAGAAAACAATTGAAGCTTAACTGGTTTATTATTTACTGGTAAATTTGACATCCTAGCTTAACTTGTGACATTTTGTTCATGAATTCCTACTGTTAGAGTGTGGTGCAGTCAATATGATACTGAACAAGAACAAGATGTTAATCTGGACAAGTGAGGCAAAGTTTCTACCAAGGGGAACTTCTTTTCATGTGTATTGCTGATTCATCCTTTCAGCAGTTTCCATTCTATGCAATGAAGGAAAAACTACTCTAGAAATAGTAACATAATAATAAAAAATAAAAAAAAAGTAGAGGTTAATTTCACTGTGTCATTTGACTCATATTTATGCAAAAGTTAATATTACATCAGAAGAATTTCCAAAGTTGCATTACCCTGGAACAGGATTTTTTTTTCAGTGTTAGGATTACAATCCATCATGTCACTTAACATTTAAAAAAACCTCCAAAACTCTAGTATATGGCATCACTGCCTGTTGTGTAAATTCCTAACCTAGGAAAACTGGTTCACTTGTGGAAGTCTGTATTACTTAGTGTATAATCTGTACCATTTCTAATCAGTTGCAGAAGACTATCCTGGAACATAGTAGTTTCCCACTCCTTAGACTTGAGAGAGAAATACAGGGGGGTTTTGTGCATCTCATTATGTTAAACATCTGAATTGAGGTATTATTTTCACAACATGACAGGGCATATCTCAGTACTTCTAACACTCACTTGAGAGATGTATGTATGACCTGTTAGGATGGTACCTATAAAGATAAAATAGAGCTTTGAAGTTAAAATTTTGAGATGTAGAAACTCTTTTTTCCTTTTACATGTTTTGAATTTTTTTCCAGTAGTCTTGTTTAAAGGGATTCAGCTGACAGTGAAGAGTGCTGAAGATGCTGGCCCAAGGAGTAAACAGTGTGTTAAAGGAAAAACATGTAAAAATCTGTATCTTTTATGTATTTTGCACTTTTGCAACTTGTTAAACTGATGCTAAAATAACTGGGAAAATGCCTTTTTAATAGCTTATTTTGTATTGGTCTCTTTTCTTGGTGTCTGTATGGTATGTTAGCATCTGTAGGTAACCTGCCAATAAATGAGTGGCTAAGGAAGTATCTGAGACAAGACACAACAAGGAAGGCACTCCTTGGAGGAACTCCTGTTAATGAAGTCCTACAGATCTGAGCATTAGAAAACAGTTTGTCTTTTAGCAAGCAGTTTGTGATCTAGTGGTTGGAGTTTGAATGCAGGAATGAATTCTGCCACTCAGCCCTCTCTGTAGTTGTTTTCTTGTCTATAGAATAGGAATAATGCTTGTGTACGCCTGGGTTGGTGAGATTGAACTGATTAGTGACAACAAAATGCTTTGGGAGCCTTTAATGGAAGGCATTAAACAACTGCATGCTATGCAGATTTTCAATATTAAAAATATAGGTGATACGCAAAAACAGTGGGGTGGATAAAAAAGTCACTGGGATTCATTTAACAAGAAAGAGCATAGAGAACAGTTCCTAAGATCCCTTTGGGAGCAGTTACCTAGAAAGGAATAATGTAACAGTCTTATTTGCAGTATTTCTGTAATCAATTGTGAAAACATTTTTCCAGTCATGAAAAAATGCATTTGCTTAGAGCAGCAGATGAAGCAAAGCAGGCAGGGGGTCAGCAGCAGGTTCCACTTGTTCTCCTTCTGGACAATATGGATATCTGATTCAGTGGTCAGTGTTAGCCCGGGGTCCCTGAAGCTGACGCTCCTATTAGGCATAAAAAACACTCATCTATATGACAATATATGCAATTTGACTAGTGTCCTCTGTCCAACCCATTTGCTTTAATTTAATTGTCTTCACTGATGGTAAAACCTTCAGGTTTTTCAATGCTGCATCAATGCAAAGACTTTAATTTAAAAGAAGTCCAAAAGCAGAGGCAAAAAAATCCCAAGAAAGACAAAAGGAGGAGTTGTAGTAAGTGGACAATGGGAAGTTCTCTGAGCTCTGCAGCTTTATCTTTTGGGAGTGTTGAAGGACAGACCCAGAAGAACTTTATTGGAAGGGTAGCGTTCTTAAAATGAAGGCAGTTATATTTTAAAGTTTAAGTATAGACCAGATGCCTCTGTACTGTACCAGGGAAACGGTGAAAATGGTACTTATTGCAAAAAATGAAGGATTTTTTTGGAGTGCTTAAATAGGAAGATAGAATTATTCTAAGAAGCCCTGAAGAAGAAGAAGAAGAATAGAGTGGCTTTTAAACACATGTGGATGGGTCTGGTTATTGGGAAGGTTATGAAAAGTAGGAAGATGGGAAGCTGAATAGGAGTTATCATATTAGTGAACATAAAACCAGAAGGTTATAGATTGTAGTACTGATTTTACCATTACAGTTAAACATAAGATGATAATGCTGTTCTTGGTTATTAGTTCTATTATGCATTCCTTTCATATGATATCCCTTTCTTCATGCAAGACACATTGTTTACTGAATATTTTTTCTGTAGGTTTTCTCTGTGAGTGTATGTGAAATAACTCTGATTATTTCTATTCTAGTGAAGTCAATGGGATTTCTGATGGGAACTTGAAAAGAGGTTCTTTTCCAACAATATTTGTCAATTCTTTCATTTACAAGTGATTGCAATTGAATTACTTACAACTGACATAAGCAGTACGGTAGGACTGGTAGCTAAGAAAGTAATTCTGGAAATGTTTTTGGAGAAAAAGGGGGTTTTGGTAGAACATTAAATCAAAAATGTGGAATAACAAGTAGTGAATAGCTGCTTTGTGATCCAGTAGACAGAACACCATAGAATAAACCAGGAGAATTTGGATCAGTTCCCGATTATGCCTGTTCTCACAGTACATTCTTAAAGCAAATCATATTTCTTTTATGACTTAAATTCTGTATCTATACCATGGAAAATTACAGCTTGTCCTCCAAGACAAATCAATGGGAGACTTGGGAAAGATATTGAAAATACATTTGGGAATAGTATCACAAACAAAAATTTTGCTCCTTTCACATGGCAAAGACTTTGTTTTCCGAAGCTGAAAATATACCTATTTGTAAATTGCTTGTAAATTCATGACAACAGAGTACATCCTGTAGAACAGCCAGGTTAAGACAAGAATTTGTTTCTTATTTGATGATCAAATATTGTCTAATTGCTACATACATTATTGACTCTGTATAATAAGATATAGTCCAGCCCCTCTTACACAGGGCATGTAATTTCTGTTTATTATGATAATGTACATGGTATTACCTTATGAAATACAATTTGATTCCAGCCCCTTTTGCTTAGTTCCTTGCAGAGAGTTTTTACATCTTAGTTTCTTGGCTGATTTATCAGAAGTTGAAGGTAGACCTGGCAACCTGATCTGTGCTCACTCATTGTGAACTTTTTTGGTTTGGGCCTCCTTTTAGGAAAAAGAGGACAGTGTTGCTGCTGTTATGGTTTGGAGAGTCCTGGAGTGCTTCTGATACTCATAGCACTCACTAAGTTTACAGTCTGACTGATAGATTACATTTTATTTAGCATGAAAACTTTTTTTAGTTATGTCCATCATGACAAGAAAACCAAAACATCTCTTAAGATATGTGGGTTTATCTAAAACTGAGATTGACATCTAGTGATGGGGTCTGCAGGTGTGTAGGTGGAATTGGCAGATGAACAACGCATTGCAGAATGAGCGTGTGTATGTGTGTGCACCCAGGAACAACAAATGAGCTGGAGTCTAATATCAGTGAATGACTCGAACAGGCAGAGAATTTTCTACATATTATAAGTATTATAAGTAATCTCTCTTGTGCTGCCTTCCTTACATCCTTACATCCATTTTCCCCCTGTCATTGCTTTCATACCTACCACCTACTTAACGAAGCATGCAAGGTGGATGGTGTAGTCACTGGAGTGACACAATTTCACACCACTGTGACATGCTGGAAATACAGTCTGGATCCTGTGTCTGGTCCAGGGGCCCTACATTAAGCCTGTCTGCACACATCTGCTGGGGCATGGGCCTAAGTGTCAAGGCCTTGCACCTCTCTGAAGCCCAGTGCAGACTGAGGCCTCCATCCCTCTACAGCTGAAACACTAGAATTTGAATTAAGATCTTGAACCATTTTGGAAAATTTCAGAGTCTTCCCCTAAAATATTTAACAGACCTTTTTCCTTCAAAATGGCCAAAACCATAATGGCAAGCCTGTGGCTTGTATGTTACTGATTTTTAAAATTCTGAGGAGATTTGATTTCTTGCCATGAGTTCCATAAATTGCCTAATACAGAAATTTTCTCCCCTGGTGTACTCTGGTTAGTCTAATCAGGAAGGAGAGTGGAAGCCCTTGGAATGAATGACCTTTTTGGGAATCATCCAAGAGAAAGAATATAACTTCCTGGCTTTCGTGAGAGAGAATTGTCATATTTTTCTGTGTTGTAATGCATCCCTCACCAGACTCTGCCATGATAATAAACCACCACCACCAAAAAAAAACACCAAACCACCAAAACCAAGCCTTGCCCCACACTCCAGAAGCTAGATTGAGAGGGGATTTTTGATTTTTGGAAGCTGGCATATTGAAGGTGTTTCTGTCCCTGTGTACTCCAGGGTTCCAGTAAGGATGCAGTCTTTTTTTGCAAAACAGCCCCAGGTTTAGAATTATGAGCAGTGCTTATCTGCTCGTGGTGGACAACTGGGAGAGGAATCTGGATGATCTGTAATAAACTCTGCCAAATACTCTTCTGATTGGTTTTAGGTGTTTTATTTGTAGCATGCTTTTGTGTGTAGTTTAGCAAGGCTGGTTTATGATGTGCCCATATGTTATTTTGCTGTGTTCTTACTGTGGTTTGAGTGTTTTTAATTTCTTCCTCCTTGTTCTTTCAGCACAACAGATAATAGGAATCAGCAACACTTGAAATACACTGATCTGTGGCTTCCTGGTGGGAAACAAAGATGAGTCACCAGTAACTAAAACCAACAGCCCTTGTGTCCCTGGATTCAAAGTTGTTCTTCTCAGTATAATTGTTCAAATACTTGCTTTCTCCACTGACTTCCTTCCTAGCAGTGCAGCATGTCTTGCAGACTGCCAGACTAGGAAGGAAGAAGTGATAGCAGTTACAGCATGTGTAAAGGGGCCCACTGGGAATGGATATGGACACCCAGACCTAAGTGCTTCACCAGACTGTGTATCTCCTACTGTATCTAATAGCATGGCTGGGCCAAGTATCTATAATAGAATAGCAGAGACTCTGTCTTCCGGATTTCCTTGGTTCTTGCATTGGGGTTCTGGACACAGCAGGGGTAGGTAGTGCTACTGTTGTTAAGCTACACTCTTAGGAACACAGCACCTTGCTGTCTGCCAGTAACATTGAAGTCACTTTTACTATCAAATGAACAATAAAGTAGTAAAAAACCCCAACAAAACCCCCAACAGTCCAAATATTAACTATACCATTGCTATGTTTAGAGAGGAAGATAAAGAAAAATGAAAATCATACATAGATCTACCTATACCTTAAATCAATTATAAGAATTTTCACTTTTTTTTATCCAGGAAACAAACAGTCAGGATGTCTGCAACCTTATGGATGTGAGAACCCAAAATCATGATACACTGTGAGTATGGCTTTCAGTGAAGTGATATGGGGATTTTCTTTTTTTTTATTTTTTAAGATAAGTTTCTTCAAACTTCAAACTTCATAACCAAACTCTCCCTGGGGTTCTCTATAGTGAAGCCTCTACACAACTCCACGTTCTACAATTTAGAACTTTGTCAGGAAAAAAATGTTAACACTTCCCTTTAAGTGTCTCTCTAAGCTTCAGAAATATTGACATTCTTCAGACATGTTTAAGTGGAGCAAGGCACTGAACAGAACTTTTAATGGAAATTTTGGTGATTAAAAGGTAAAGGAATTTGTATACCTGAGGCAATGTTGTCCCCTGGCAGGTGCCAGTATGTTAGGTTGCAGGTTGTCTTCCAGACACATCTTGGATAGGAACAAGAGTATCATCAGCATAGAGTATTTTTGGCATTTCACTTTCCAGACGTGCATCCATCACAATGCTTTCTGAGCATGTCTCTGCATTTTCATCGATTTTTGCTGTCCTCCTCCTCCTATGTGCTCAAAATATCCCAAATTGCTGTCAGGCAAATCTTTTCGTTCAAGAGGTATTGTATAGAAAGAATTTGTTACTTGGTAGGTGATTTTGTTATGCTTTGCAAGATTTTCCATGGGTTAGGATATTCCTGTGCACATGGGGAGACCCTTGATGGAAGTGAATGACTGGTATTCCTTGAGAAGTCATTGAAGGGAATACAGCTGGTGTGTGTCAGACTAACTTGTTATGAAGTATATACAGATTAACAGGGCACTTTTGGAAATGAAGCACTTGACTCTTGGTGGCTAACTACAGAGCAAACTTAAAATCAAGGTTCTCCCAATTTTTTAGATTATAAATTAATGAATTATAAATACCAAGTTATGGATTAACCCTGTGACCTCTTGATGATTTTTGCAACTTTCAGGACAAGTAGCGCCAATAATTATCCTTATTACTGGAAGCTCCTCCTTTCTGTAGTGTTTGATGTTCCTTTGGCTCCTTGTCGCTTAATCCAAACTATGTTTGTTAAAATAGTCTTTCACTGCTATTCTGACTGTTCCTCTGTTTTGGCAGTAATCTGGTAGTTCTCCCTTTTCCAGTTATATGGTGACCCACAGCACCAACTTCAGGCCACCACCTCCACAATCTTCATAGCTTGGTTCTCTGGATTCTGGGTTGGCAGATTCCTGGCTCCTTCAAGCAGACTTACATCTTCCTTCCAACCTGCACTTTGGGAGCGGTGAGGCAAGAAGTGAAACAAGTACATTTGAGTCAAACATGCACATGCTTAAAGTTAGCAACGTTTACACTTCATGTTGCCTCATCCCTGCTATTTATCATCTTCATTCTTCCCTAAGAATAACATGTATAACTGGGAAGAGGAGAGTCTTCAGAGTACATTGTGGATGGGAATGTGGACTGAGACTGATGCTCTAAATTAACAGGAATCACAGAATGGTTCAAGATGAAAGGGACCACAGTGGGTCATCCTGTCCAACCTCCTGCCCAAGCAGGGCCATCCCAGAGCACATGGCACAGGATTGTGTCCAGATGGTTCGTGAATATCTCCAGTGAGGGAGACTCCATAGCCTCTCTGGGTAATCTGTTCCAGTGCTCCCAGAAACAGAGATTTCTTTATTTCTGTGAGAATGGTACACATAAATATTCCTGCATCTAAACATGTAATAGCAACTTTGGTTGCTGTACTTGTTCCCAAGTGGTTTGGGAATAGTTGAGATTGAGGTGGCCATTTTACTAGATAATCCATACCGCAGGCCTGCATCCCAAAGGATATTAACAGGGATAGGGGGAGGCAAAGGGCTAGGGAATGCTTGACAGTTCTGTATGGGGCTCCATTACTGAGCCTGGAATGGACAGTGCCTGCAAGTGAACACAGGCAAGGCAGAAGCTGCCCTTGGGTTCATGCCTGCTGGGCCGTGACATGAACTGGGTTTTCCTGTCTTGCAACATTTTTTGAAAAGTTAAAAAAATTCTCATTCTGCATGGGACAAAGTGTACTTTTTTTTTGTTTCCTCCACCCTATGCTGGCCCTGACCTTTACAGAGGTGCAGGGGCAGGGGCTGCCTGAGGGCTGTTGCGTGTGTAGTGTGGACACTGGGGCTGCCTCCTCGCCATGAGTTTCTGAGCAGGGCCATTCCCACACTAACGGAGCAGCNCTCTTGCCCTTGTTGAACCTCACTAGGTTGGTCTCCTCGAAGGAGAGTCACGGGCGGCGTTTGGGGCGCCCCACGCCGCTGTCGGGGGCCGGTCCCGCGGAGCCGGAGCCGCGCACATCCACCCGGCAGGTGTCAGTGTGGGCTGCGGGGCCGGGCGGGAGCG